>KK118861.1:668941-696099 GCA_000611955.2 Stegodyphus mimosarum
TATATATATTTTATCTCTAAAATTTGTCATTGCCTGAAAATAGGCAGTAATATATAACATAAATATGTATATTAGTGTGTTGTGTACAGCGTTCATTTATCAACTGTTATATTAAGTTACATAAAGAGCATCTTAAAGAAGGTTAATTCATTACAATCTCTTGGTGATTTACTTTTTTTAACAAGTGGAAGATAAAATTAATAGCAAAATAGTAAGTACAAGTATTATTTTAGTTTAATTATATGCATATGCTTAATACTTTTTTACGCATTTAGTTTTTGTGTAATTTTGTGTCCGCGCGTTGTTCAGCTTTTTTTGCCAACTTGCACTTTCATGCCTGTATTATAAGTGAGTGCTTAATTTTATTGACATGTTTAGAAGCTAATCAGAAGACATACTGTTTTAAGAATTAAGAAAGTAAAAGACTAAAGGTATCCTTAGTTTGTAGTAGATAAAGGTCTAAAATGTTTCTTTATGTGATATCAATAATGGAAGGATAGTTGTGAAAAACATCTGTACCTTTCATCATATTAATTTCTGTTGCCAGAATGGTAGAAATGATGGATGAATGGATTTATATTATTGAAAGAAGGGTAAAAGGCCGTGCTTTCCCCCCCTTGGATGAGTAGAGCAAATGTGGGAGCAAGGATTAGAAACAAAGTTTATGAAAAATACTCTTGTAAGATTCATAATTAGATTTCATAACCATTATGTTCAAAAGAGGTCGTAAAATTCTGCATTCAAGATAATACCTGTAAATTTTATAGAAGATAAAAACTCCTCTGTTTGATGATAAGATTTTTCACCAAAAACAAAATTCATTTATTCAATACAAACTATTGGATAATTGTAATATTTTACATTTTAAAATCGGCATAGTGAAATTCCTTTAGTATTGTCTGTTTGTCTCAAAGTTCCCCATACAGACTTTGAGGGAAGGAAGAAAGGTTTCACATGGGAAAGCACAATCATAATGAAGTAAGTGGTGCCATTCAGCAGTGCTCCGAGTCAGCACTTGATGCTTTCTTATTAACCCGGGAGCGTGCACGCTCTTTTCAATTACACGAGCGCGCGCCCTGGCTCCAAAAGAACCGGCTCGTGTTTTTTGAAGAAAAAACTGTTATTCTTCAGGTAAAAGTGTTACATTTATGCCAAAATTTATGAACAACTTAACAAATATGCGAATTATAAAAATTAAAAATGTAATTAAAATTGTGACAGTGTAATATTTTTGGCAAATATTCACAAAATCTTCAAAAAACTCTTTTATAGGTGCAAATTTACCTGATCAATATGAGTTCCTATGTCATCAAAACGCAAACATCTTGATTAAAAAAAAAAAAAGAAAACATTTGTAGACATAGTTTTATGGAAAATTCCTAAGCTGGTTCCGTTTGTTGCTCACAGATCCTGCATATTTACATGAGAGGTCTTATGAACACACAAAAATATAAAAGACGTATAAAAGCGCGAATTTCAATTAGAGTTGTGTGACGAGCATATCTCTCTCTTTGAAAATTCACAGAAATAGATGCAATATAAATATTTGTGTAAGTGATGACTTGTAGCAACATCTGTTCACTTACAACGGGGCATTCCCTACTCGTCATCACCAATTTCACTCAAATTTAGAGGGCATGCAGGCCTTGGCCAGAAATGAAAGTACCCAAAGTGGGAACTCCAGATGGCCAAGCATTTAGAAAATAAAAATTCTGACGCTGCTCTCGCACCGCATAAGCCATTTATGGTAGGGCGTTTGCCAAGCAGCTGCTGGCGTGGCGGTAAGAGCTCGGAGTAGTAATGTGATGATCGTGGGTTTGACACCCCGTGTGGAGACTTTTTTTTTTCCTTTTCTCAATTTGTATATTATTCTTTTTCAAATTAAGCAAAGAGGTGAATATTTTACTTTATTTATATACTTATACTCAAAAAGCATAGAAAAGGTAAAAATTTCAGACGTTTCAGCAAGGGATTGCAATTAAAGAGCATACAGAAAGACTTTGTACATGAAAATTCAAAACTTTATTTGTCGACATTCGATGATTACATGTGTCAGGATGATATTTGTTCTCTTGTACTTACATTAAGAGACTTTATATCTACAAGAAAACAGATTTCTTCTGCTGGTTGACTCGTGGACAGGACAAACAAATCCGCAATTATACGATGAATTCTTTCAAGATGAAGAAGGATTGCCAACATGTAGCATCAAAGTAATTCTCCCAAAATGTACCCCACCGGTGCAACCCTGCAATGTATATTTTTATCGTCAGGTGAAGAACTTTATTAAAAAAATACAAAATTGTTCTTATCTCATCGAGCAAGAAAAAGAAGTAACTTCCCAAGAAGACTGCGTGAAAATACATTCGATTGTTCATCATCAATTATCCAGCCCAATATTCGGTAGCATGTTACATTATGCGTGGTTCGCTTCTAAACTTTGTGATGAGAGAGAATGCTTTATGAATGTCAATCAAGTATATTTTTCTGTGGAGACGTTGAAACAACGATGTTATTGTAAAAATGCGGCTGTATAACGTGTGCTAGATGCAGAAATAATTATTGTTTCCCCTGTTTCTACGATAAATATCATCCCGACACAGGTAATCTTCGAATGTCAACAAATAAAGTTTTGAATTTTCATGTACAAAGTCTTTTCGTATGCTTCTTAATTACAATCCCTTGTTGAAAAGTCCGAAATTTTTGCCTTTTTAGTATATATAAGTAAATAAAATAAAATATTCACCTCTTTGCTGATTTGGAAAAAAAATAATATAAAAATTAAGAAAAAGAAAAAGAAAGTCTCCGCACGGGGAGTCGAACCCACGATCATCACATTACTACTCCGAGCTCTTACAGACGCACCACAGCTGCTTGGCAAACGTCCTAACATAAATGGCTTATATGGTGTGAGAGCAGTGTCAGAATTTTTATTTTCTAAACTCTTGGCCATCTGGAATTCCCACTTCGGGTACTTTCATTTCTAGCCAAGCCCTGCATGCCCTATGAATTTGAACGAAATTGGTGATGACGAGTAGGAAATGCCCCCTTGTTAGTAAAAGTTCTCACGATTCCCTTGGAGTCTGCACACATTTTGCCTTACCGATGTTTCCAGGCAATTTAGTAATAATGTTATGAGCAGGCTCATAACATCAGCTTTAGGTTTGTCTTTTGACCATTGGGTTTTTTTTTTCTTTAATAAAGCAATAAATGTCATTTTCATTTTCAAAATCCATCTCGATTTCTGAATCAGTATCATTAGAACTTAAAAATTCATTATCACTTTCATCATCTGTTTCTTCAATTGATTCTTCATCAGTTGATACATCTTCTAATAATTTTTGAAAACATAACATTTCATCCTTATAGGCTAAATTCCGCCTGTTTGCAGTTTTCTGTGTTACCACGTATGAACTACGTTACACCAATTCGAATATGCACGCTGGATCTCAAAGACCCAATCCGATCAAAACAAAACTTTGATCAAATTTCAGTGAAAAACTGCTGAAACACAAAGAAAATGACCTTGGAGGAGACTACACTGAATCACAACCACTTGGGAAAAATAGAGCTGTTTTTAGAAAGGTTTCTTTAATCGGGTGGGAACATTGGGCCCAGTGTATGTGCTCGTGGTTTAAGATTTGTGACACCACTCATTCATTTGTGAACATTCATATTTTTGCAAATGCTTCCTAGGCAGCGATGCATCCTGAACATCTTTTGCAATGAACCTCATGGAAAGAATTGCTATTGCTACTACTAATATCCACTATTCTATTGTTCTATAAGGTATTCTGTAAAATGTTAAGCAATTTATATTGTCTTTGTCAGACATTCATCACTACAAAAGATTAGAATACCTCTTATAATATCGTATTCTTTGTCTACCAGATATACTATTAAGTTTCACTTACTAACATTCTTTCTGTATTTCTCTAAGGTTTCACAGATAGGATGCCCAGTCCTAGTTTTCTATGTGAATATGGTTGATATTAATATTTTGTTTAGGAAGCTTGGTGCTCAATACTAATACATACCTCAAAGTCTGTATGTATTAGTATTGAGCACCAAGCTTCCTAAACACTTGTTTCAGTAAATGCTTTTCGTTGTGTTTCACTTGCTTCAATAAATCATTAGAGAATTTGTGTACTTCCATTTTACTTGTGTTTTCGAGACAAGTAAAATATATATTTTGCAAAATTCTTGTACATAAAACTTTTTTCTGTTATTTCATCAAGGAAATATAATTTATCTATGGCAAGTATTGTATGTCCTTGCAGCCTTTTTTTCCCCCTTAGTGGAGCCAATACTCTTGAACATGTTCAAACTTTTATTACATTTTTATAAAGATTTTTTTGTCTCTTAGAAAATTCCATTTTTAAAAAATCTTCAGGTTTTTTATTACATAGATTTGCATTTTTGCTATCCTGTTGAAACCGCATGTTTTTGATAATCACAAGTGGAAAGTTTTCTAATCTCTGGCACAAAGAATGTTTTCAGCACAGCAACATACTGATCAGTGTAACCATGGTTGTAAAGGCATCTTAAGTTTCAACAACAACAAAAAAAAGGAGGGTCCTTATGACATACGGGGATGACACAGCACCATGCTGTGTAATAGATGGCAGTGAAGCTAACAAGGATCTTCCTGTGCCCAGTAATGAAAACTGTGTTCATTAACAACACATGTATGCAGTTGCAAATGGGCTTTGTTTAACTATTCTCAATTATTTGTAAAACTAATTTATATTAACTTTAGCCAATACTCATCCAACAGAACTGCTGTTGCACATATAGTTTTTAGTTCCCAGTTTGTAAAAATGGAAATTGAATTTTTGTGGTATTTTTTACACAGTATTGATTTGCTTATAACAAGGATACACGTTTTCAAATACTTTTAGCATGACCTTCTTATACTGTGGTGTGCAGACTATGTGAGTGCCAGCTGAAAAGCTGGGATCTTAACTGGGAAGGGCATCCAAATTCCCTTTGTGCAAAAATTTTATTGTTAGTTTTGTTGAAGGCTTTCACAGCAAGTGCTTGGTAGTATGTACATTATAACTTTTCTTTAATCTCTTGTTGGATTGTCTAAAAAGCATCGCACCAGGACTCTTGAGCCTCATAATTCCCGAGTGAAGATAGGATGGTAGCTGGTCATCAAAAAGTCTCTCAGGCAGACTTTCACTTCCTCCAAAATATTGATACACAGAAGTTCTTAAGGATGGGAATAAGTAGTGGTTGGATAGTGCAAGTTCAGAGATTGTGGCTGGACATCCCACTAAAGTTCCAGGTGATTTTCTCTGTATTTCTAATGAAACATCAAGTCTGGCATTGTCATGGGGAAACATAAACTCTGCGCATTTTGTAAATTTTAGAAGTTTTGAATTAACTGCCTTCAGTTTTACCTGACAACAGTGTGTAGCAGTATCTACTAGCTGACCATTAGGAAAGAACTTAAAAAAAAAATCTGATGTCATCAGATCAACTAGAAAAAAATTTTTAAAAAAATAATAATAATTTGAGGTATGGGGCCTTGGCTGCAGTTCCCGAAGTCTATTTTTGTACCATTTTGTTGTATATAATCCATGATTAGTTGTTCATCATGAGTCTTTCGAGAAACAGGTTATTTTCCAGTCTGCCCAGCAGCTGGTCACATACACAGATCCTGTTGGGCTTGTTCAGCTAATGTGACACCCAAAATTGACACCTGCTCTTGTAGCCCTTTGCCCACTATCCCTTTACATCATCGATTTGGAAAGGCTAAGGGCTTCTATAACCTCTCAAATAGTGCTCGAGGAAGGAGATCTGGTCAACAAAATTTTTGAATTCCAGACTTTGCTTGGTTTTTCAAGGTCAGATCTACTTTTCCTAAACTTCAGAATCAATGGTTTGTTATTCATCGTGCTGTAGCATTATCCTTGTAGGTAACGAAAACTTCTGTTATGTCAGCAACAGTCTCATTTCAGCTAACAGTGAAGCACCCGCTTGTTCATATAATCCATTTTGAACACTTCTGTAAAGAAATTCTTGTGATTCAGCATGGGAAGCAGGTATTATGTAGGGAGAAGGTTGTCCTTATATAGGGTTGGCAAATGTTCTTTTTTGGACAGTTCTTTAATCAGCGTTCCCTTTTTTTTTATTGGAGAAAAAAAGCCAAATGGCATTTATTTTGAAATTAAAAATAACTTGTTGCTGCATGGTGACATTTATTTAGCACTGTAATTTGAACAGTTGGCAAAAGGGGAGGACTCAATTTCTGCTATCATTTGCAGCCAATGATAGAGTTGGCTCCAGTCTCTGTTCAGTGACGTAATTCTTCTGGCATAGTAACCTTGTAGAGTCATTAGGATATTTGAAATAGGAAACATGAAAAATGAGCAATGCCCTCGCCAGGACTGGAACCTGGACCTCTCAAATATGTGCTGAGTCTGCTACCATTACCCCAAGAAACCATGCAGAAAGGAGTAAAAATACCGTATATACTACCCTTCCTAAAAGATGACTGGGAATTGGGACCCTGTTGCCAAATCCTGGGTGGTGAAGAATCTGAAAAATTAGCATTGCCATCACTATAACTCAAACCTGGATTTCTCGAATATGTGCTGAGTGTGCTATCATTACAACATGAAGGCATGCAGAAAGGAGGGAGAAAATACCTTATAACCTAATGAAAAGTCCCATTTTCTGATTAGTTTTATTTCATTGCTACCTGAGATTATGATCATCAAATGTCAGAAAGTGCTGTGATTGACTAGAGGAGAAATCAATCCTCACTTATAGGCAAGGTGATTCAAATATGTCCAGGACGGGATGTGGAGTGCTGATTTACGTAAAGCATATTTACAAATCGTATATTATGTCTATGGATAATAAGCATATGAGGTGGTGAAAATAAAAGCCAAGCTTCTAAATATGGGAAACATTATTTTTTGTTCTATACACAACCCTCTGGATAATCCTGGGTATAAGGTCTTGACTCACTTCTTCAGAGTCATGGTTCACTAATCAGCGGCAGTGGTAAACCAAACAGTCAAATGGAAATGGTCTCATAATAAATTACCTCATGGAGAACCATTCTATATATATGTTTGTTCTGGAGGAAGAAACTTACAGCCTTATCCTGATATCCTAACTGCCGTCATGATATTGTGGACGTTTTCCTTTCTGCCATCAGCATTCCTGTGTCAGCAGGGGTGATTACTAATTTATTATCAGACCAGGTACAGGTCATAACAAGAATTGGAAGATCAGTGCTAAAAGACTTCCTTTTTGCAAGAAGGAAGGGATGGGAAACTTTTCCTCAGTGCCACCTTGACCTCCCCATTCATTGTGTGCAGCTAATAGTTTGCAAGTCATATTGATACAGCTATTCTTAATGTCATTTCCAAGCTCTAGGACTTCCAGTCTCAAGTCACAACCTTTGTCAATAAAAAATATACTCCTGTGCATATAAGAGAAGAGTGCATCGTAGAATAAAATAAATTTTGAAGTATTACTGTAAAACACGAAACACTGCCCTCAAATGTGTCATCAATGAGCACAGAAATGAAAAATTGATAATCTTAACCTTGATGACGGTTTATTTTAGATTTTTGCCAGAAATTCAAAGCATGAGTTCAGCCTTTCCTGTCCAATTAAAAACTCCCCATGGTTTTTGATACTGAAATTAAGATACAGCTGCTGCCTTTGCAGATGATTTGATGTAACGATTCAAGTTGAATCATTTTGTAGGAATTACAATCTCTAATCAGCACATAAAGAAGTGGGTTCAAGGTTAGATACTCTCCCTACCCACAAAACTGTTAATCACATCTAGGCATCTAAATTCCCAGTGAATTGGTTTTAATTATGGCATCGTTTCTTCACCACAGGACTTTTCTCTGTAAGACAAAGAAATTGCATCTCCCTTTCACACCCAATTTGTGCTGGTGGCCCTTCAGGATTCCATTTCTCTATCTGATTTATGCAAATGATTTCCCAAAATTTAGAGGCAACACCATGATTGTATATTATGCCAATAACACATCCATCATAACCTGTTCGAGAAGATTGAATCAGGATCTTCAAAGAATCCAGGACTAAATTCTGGAGATGGTGTTGGAAATGGAAGATAAAAATCAACTCAGAAAAACTCCAAATCTTAGTAATCAGGAAGTATAAACTCTTTAATTTCTTTGGAAAGTACTGCTTAGGCAGTAGAGCCACAGAATAACACTACAGTATCACAGTAATAACTGGGACTATTTTTTTAAAAAATTTTATTTGTTTATTTATTTTATTATTATTAGGAAGGAAACACGGATTGTTGAATGTCACCCTATAAGTTACTTTTCTCCAGATTCAATACATTTCTGCCAATATTTCATAATCATTTTTATGTCTTTTTAATAGAAGTTTTTCATTTGGCTGCGAATCCACTCTTGAACACCAGTGGTAATGACATTTCCATAAGCTGCATGTGCTTTTTTAATAGAACTTTTATCATTTGGCTGTGAATCCACTCCTGAGTACTGATGACGTTATCAACAAACTACATGCCTCCTAAAGTAGGATTTAAGCATAGCACTCAGCATTGAAATAGTGGACTTCTGTTTCATTGCAGCCACTATGGAATTCCAAAATGTATCCACTTCATCTTCAAACTGCCATAGGAGGGAACTGGTAGTTTGCATGTGTGTTACTTTGTTCTCATCTGTCAACATTTATATGGAATTCACTGGGCATGCACAGTGTTATAGTGCAAATGTTTTTTCACTAGCAACACTTATGAAAAGCACTTATGCAAGTTCTTTGATAATAATGCATCTATTTTCATGAATAGCTGCATTTATACTACGGTGTTTGTAAAGGTTATGAATGTTCTTAATACGCTCTCGTACCTCAATGAGACTCATGCCACTCAATAAATGCTGTTCCATTCTGTAGTTGGGAATAGTTATGAATGTGTTGTAGATGTTATGCACAGTCAATACATGGGATAATTTAATATATTAAATGATAATTCCAGAATGGCTTAGGCATATTTTAATTCACAATAATAATAATAATAAAATGTTTTAATTACAAACATCAAAGAAATTTTTTTTATGTATTCTTGTTGCCGTTTTAGAAAAACTAAACTTTACAACAACAAAGATAATATGATAGGTAGAGAGAGCAGCTACAAATGATTGTGAAAATTCATGATTTTTCTATATATTTTTTTGTTTTCAAAGAAAGTAAATGAAAATATTTTCAGAATGTGTTCAATATTTTAATATGGAATTCAGTATAGTGAATTATATAATTGAATTTAGAATCCAGGTGGAATGTTTGAAAAATACCATGAACAACTTGCACTTATAATGGACAAGAATTAGTGCAGTGATATAATTGATTAGACAATGCAAATTGTAATTTAGGCTTGTTTGATGGATAAGATAATGTAAATTATAATTTTGGAATAAGGCATTCCTTTTGTACTAACATTCTTACATTAAGTGAAGGTGGTGTTAAAGCTAATTACAATGCTCATATCTATATATATATATATAAGAGAAATACCACTGACTCTTCACAAGATCTCTGAAACTATACACCCAATTGACTTGAAATTTTGCATAGTTACTCATTTCACAATCTAGACGTGCACTAAGAACGGATGTTTGTTATACCATCAAAGGCAGACAGTATACATTATACCTAACATTATTATTTGTTAATGCTACATTATAACAGCATTTTGCTTATCTACAGGGTGTCCATAATTAAACTTGAAATTTGAGAGCGGTCTGTATACAGCGGAATTGCATGAAAATTGGGTAATGGCAGAATGAAATGATGGGAATTTTATCGAAAAAAAAAAAATACAAGTTTCAAAAACCACCCCTAAGTGGCATACCATAGCTTTATTGAGAACATATAAATAATCTACAAAAGTTTACAAAACATGCTCGATATGATGTCCACCATTGTCTGCTACCATCTGGAAGCGTAAAATCACATATTTGACTGTTAAAAGCAGCGTGAACTGGGGAATGTTACGCACATGGCATTCTATACTTTCTTTAAGGTCAGATAGAGATGTGATGGGATCACAGTAGACCATGGCCTTGAGGTATCCCCACAGCCAAAAATCGAAAGGATTCAATTCGGAGGATCTAGGAGGCCAACTTGTAGGAAATTGCCAGCTGATGATTCTGTTATCACCGAAATGGAGGCAGGGCACCCGTTTCACACAACGGGCGATGTGTGGAGGAGCACCATCCTACATAAAGAATCCACACCAAACCGTTACAAGCGAAAAGTGTAATATAATTAATTTGTAGGAATTGATGTGGGTTTGTAGGAGCCTAAATGTGATAATTGTGCATGGTAACCACACCTTCCATATGAAAGTGAGCCTTGTCGGTTCACAACATGTTCCATGGCCATGCATCCTGGAACTCAACTTGCGCAAGAAACCGCAACACAAAAGTTTGTCGACTATCCAGATAAGCTGGTAAGAGCTCCTGCACTAGTGACAGTTTATATGGATAGTAGCGTAAGATATTTTGAAGAATTTTATGAACCGTGGAAGAAGGTTGGCCAATTGATGCTGCAATAGGCAGAACACAAGTACTGCTGATGGATGATGATCTTCCTTCACTTGCGTCACTACATCATCCCCTACCTGTGCTGCAACACACTTTCGTCCCCTTCCTGGCTGAATCCCCAGTGTTCCCGTTGCTTTAAATTTCCTGGCCACGTTTGTTAGTCCTTGACTAGTGAGTGGACCTTTTCGTAACCACTTCAGTAGCAGAATCTGGCAAAACAATTTCACCAGTACAGCACATTCCTGGAGAGTAAACGTCATCTTCCTTGATTTTTAAATGAGTATAACTGCGGTTTGCTTCTCGCATCTTTATAGGGTTGCTCTGCGAGCACAAAATTACTATGGTTACGACATTTGCATATGGCAATAGTTTACATTGCCATTTAGTGGTGGTTTTTTAATTGTTTTTTATGGAGGGGGGACAGCTCAATAAATTTCCATCATTTTATTCTGCCACCCAATTTTCATGCAATTCTGCTGCATAGTTTTTGGTAAACTGCTCGCAAATTTCAAGTTTAATTATGAACACCCTGTATATATATATAAGAGAAATACCACTGACTCATCACGAGATCTCCGAAACTATACACCCAATTGACTTGAAATTTTGCATAGCTACTCATTTCACGATAAAGACGTGCACTCTGAACGGATTTTATGTAAATCCTGTGGACTTTTATTATACTATCACACATTATGCTTATCTATCTATCCATCTATATATATATAAGCGAAATACCACTGACTCATCACGAGATCTCCGAAACTACACACCCGATTGACTTGAAATTTCAGGATGTAAACGTGCACTATGAACGGATTTTATGTAAATCCTTTGGATTTTTATTATACCATCACAGGCGGACAGTATACATTATAACTGACATTATTATTTATTAAAGCTACATTATAACAATATTATGCTTATCTCTCTCTCTATATATATAAGCGAAATACCACTGACTCATCACTCCGAAACTACACACCCGATTGACTTGAAATTTTGCATAGTTACTCATTCCACGATGTAGACGCGCACTTATATAAATCTCATCCAAATGGATTTTTGTTATACCATCACATGCGGCACTAAGTCAAAACTCTTTTTTGTGAGTGTTAGTTTTGACTTTGATTCACTGCCTTTCACTATATTTCCGGAAAATTAAAAAAAAAATTTACATTCATTATCAATTCGAAATTAGACATTTCGTCCATATAAGAAGTCTAGGTTCACATTCAAATAGATAGTGTGCTCAGCAAAGCAGGCGGGTGTTAGCTAGTTATGCATAATATGGCAAACTATGCTGTGGAAAACTTGAATGTGAGGGATAAAAAAATTGTCCTAAAAGTCAATGGCCATTTTTCAGTGTCAGCAAAGAGATTTGAAATGCTTGAAACACCATGGAAACCCTAAGTTCTTACTTTGTAAGTATACCAAACTGATTGTTCTAAAAAATTATTCAACTGCTTTTAATTCATAATTCTATAGAAAGTACACTGATTATTAAAATATTGTTGTTCTTGAAACATTTAATGCAGATATTCAGTTCAAGTATCGAAGAACAATAGAAGAATGAAACTTACAGTGCAGATGTTTTCAATGTTTTTACTGGTTTAATAAATAAACTTAAGCTTTTGTACCTTCATCAACATTTGTGAAAATTACATAATGCAGAATCTCAAGAAATTATTTCATTCTTCAGCAGTTATTTGTTTAGATCACTATGATGAAAGTTCTAAATTCGTTAAATAACTTATTTCCAACGTAAATAGAGATTTTGAAATTTGTTGAATTTATTTAATATTTAAAGCTAAAAGAAAATCTGGATTTGAATGTGAATATCTTTCTGATGAAGTAACATTAATTTAAAAAAAAAAAAACTTTAACTTGACTCAATTCAAAGTTCTCAGCATTTTACAAGATACAAAATATCAAGTAGCAAATAGGACCATTTTAAAAGCACTGAAAATGTATGAATGTTTTAAAAATAGTTTCATACATGTTTTCAGTTTAGTCGCCCAGATGGTATAGTGGCTATGGGAGCCTACAGCGGGGCCCCGAGAGGAAATGGTGGTTGCATATTGGATGCCTCTGCCATAAAAACCACTACCTAACTGTAGGAGTGGCCATTGCTGAACAGGAAAATGCCTATTACTGGATTTAAAAAAAAAGTGTGCTCAATTCAACATACTCTGAAATAATTTTCCATCAAATTAATGGAGAATGAACAATAGGTGTTTGGTTGAATTTATAAAAAAGGAATTATTTATATACTTTAATTTGAAAGAAAGCTGTTCAGAATTTGGCAAAAAATTAAGTAACGATGTGCTTGTTCCTTAAGCCTGCCAAAAATAAGAACAAATATAACTTTAAAAATTAAAAGTTTGAAATTTTTTTAAAGGTTTTAGACACTTTTTAATTAAACTTTTTTCTAACTGAATTCTAATAATGTATATTTTATGTTTAATAACCCAATATACACTCATGTCCATAAATTAAGGATAATGCAAAATCAGGCAAAGGAAGAGTTAGAAGGTAACTCTTCCTTTGCCTGAATAAAAGGTAAAGAGCAAAAAAAGATGCTATATGTTTGATATTATTTAAAAAAAACAACGATTTTGTCTCCCTGGAGCAAATTACAAAAAACCAATATTACATGGTTGGTATGATTGTTAATACATTGTATGTCTCCCAGATGATGCAATACAGTACGTACAACGCCTAGGCAGGCTGAGTATCAAATTATCTGATTTTGGGGGATATTACACCATTCAAAAAGCAATGCTCTCCGAAGTTCCGGTAGACATATAGGAGGAGGTTGACGGGCTGCAACTCGTCGGCCAAGCATGTCCCACACGTGCTCTACTCGATTCAAGTCCGATGAGAATGCTGGCCAGTCCATACGGGTGATATCCTCCGATTGAAGGCATTCGCTTACGATGTTTGCACGGTGAGGACGGGTGTTGTCATCCATAAACACAAATTGTGCGTCCCGAAACAAACGCACATGTTGTTCCAGAATGATGTCCCGATAGATTTGGCTTGTCATGGAGCTCTCCATATGAAAATCCGGCAAGAATCAGACTGCAAGCTAAACCTGGACCCGTCGGAAAACATCACACAAGCCCACTGTTGCGGTGTCCACAATGCATGCTCTCTACTCCAGGCTAACCACAGGCGACAGTGAGTTGCAGCAAGTGGAACGCATCCGACAGGTCTACGAGCATATAAACCAATCTGCCTTGAAATTATCGTACCAGTGGCTGACGAGACAGGTCTGAGGCTGTGCTCCACCTGTTTCTTTTGGCAGTAACTGCCAAATACCGGTCCTCATTCGGCACTGTAACTCTGGGGCGACCTATGCTGTAACATCTACTCACATTACCATCATCTTGGAATTGTTGCCAAAGCCTGGAGATGACACTCTGGGCAATTCCAAGTTCGTCTGATACTTCCAGTTGGGTACGCCCACATTCCAGACGGCCAATAATTCTACCACGTAAAAAATCATCCAAATACGTTCCTTGTGTCATAACTATTCAGTTATTGCACTGAAATGCTTATCAAGCACCTGCAAACAATTTTACTTCTTTGCCTGTATTCCTTATATATCACTCTCGCCATTGTACCATCGGTGTCATCTGGTTAATTCCTGAAATTTGCATATGATTCTTGAAGATGTGTGTAGTGATTTTACAAGTGATATATTTATTTTAGAGTTCGATTTCCGTGCGACTCCGAATTATCCTTAATTTATGGACATGAATATATTATTACCTAAATTACTAAGTAAAACTTTTTTCAACTGTTTTTAGTTTTAAAAATTGAACATGCAGTTTTACAACTATATTTCAGTAATTTACAATAGTAAAAACAATACATATATTCTGTTATCTTTATTGCAACTCTACATAGAGTTGGCAACCCTTGTTCTTTTTATAGGAAGAAATATGAGCAAATCATCCACAGTATGTGCACAAATGATGCCAAAATATTTCAGACAACACATTGCAATCCAAGTTTCTGACAATATTTATGGATTGTCATCTTGTGAAGCACAATTAACGCTGAGACCAAACTTGAGCTGTGGCTGTGTAGCCTCATACAAGGATTCAATGAAACTATATACCAGAGGAGACAACCTTTTATTTAGCTTTTCAGCATTTTGTAAAGGGGAATGAATTAATGTAGTGAAAGGCATACTTGGGGCAAATAAGGTTGAGAACTATCTTAAAGAGTAAAAATTCAGCATAATTCAGAATATTAATGTAATACATATACACATAAACACAAATTTTCAAACAATTTCATTATCAAACTAAAAGTATGCTTTTAAATATAAGCTTCCAATTATTAAAATAAAGTATAACCTAAAGTATTTATATTATCAAAAATAAGAACTGTTATTAAAAAAGAGAGTGGCTCACGGAATGTAAAGAATTTTGGGAAACTGTCCAATAAATTATCCTTAGCCTTTACAAATAGGGCTCCAAGACGATTGTCCAATCCAAAAATTTTATGTATACTTTTGTTTAATGAGAACAAACATTTGTCTTCCCAGCATGTGTTCAAGAATGTTCTGCATTTTGTCATATCACAAATATAATTAAATGCACTTTTAACAGTTGGTCCATGAAAGGAAGCTTTAAATAAATGAAGTTTATCAATACTGAGTAGTTTCATTTTTTCTTAACCTGAATATTTCACCCCAAATGTTTACGATACGATTTTTCTCTCTCTGTTAAGCCAAGTATTTATCTCTTGTTTCTGACATCTTGGTAGAACATACTTAAAATACTGCATAGTAGTATAACTATCTCAATCTTCCAAAGATTTTTTTCATTGCTGTACCATTTCTTGAAGTTAAATTATCAGAATTTCTTCCACGTGTACAAGAGAAAAAAAATGCAGTATAGCCTGAAAATTCCATTGCTTTCTTTAATATTTTTTAATGCTCTGCTGTATGTTAATTTATCAATTATACTTTATTACATAATTGCAAATATGAATATTTTGGATATCCATTGTTTGTTTTTGAATACATATGCGTAAGATTTTAATTTTACCAAAATGTAAGCATCTGAGTATGCAAAACATGAACAGAAAATGAATATTTCTGAATGAGACAAGTCTGGACCTTACCTTAAACAGTTTCATGAATTGCGAATTAAAAAAAGCTTCCATTTTGCAAACTGTATTCCAGACTTAGGAAGCTGTTGCAGGGTTGCCACTCAAACAGGAGAATGAAATTCTCCGATGTTTCCAGGTGTGTTTTAAGAAAATTCCAGTCTATTTGCATAATGCACTTTGGCTGTGCTAAGAGGTAAATTAATTATGGTACCAATTGAAAACACAAAAATTCGCCAATTACATACGACTTATATATTATCTCCAAAGATTACTATTATAATTATAATAGGAGTTGTTTTCTCCACTTAAGAACTGAAATCAAATCTGTCCAATGTGTATAAAAATTTTTTTTTGCAGCTAAACAAAAGAAATCTTATTTAATTTTTTTTCCTGACATTTTGCAGCTAACTATTTAATGATATTTTTAAATAAATGAAGGTATATTTATTTAACTGAATACATAAGCAAAATATATGTGCATTGAATTTCGTGATATATGTCATCATACTGCTAGAATTAGTTTCAGGATTATGCCAGAGAAAATTTCCTGAAATTTGAAACTATTTACTAATAATAAATTTAAGGGGAAGAAGCAACATTAAATGATATGAATGACACTAAAATAATTAAAAAAACTGAATTACAATAATCAACGATATATTGGAGAATATAGTTATATTAAATGGTTAGCCTAGATGACAAATAAGGCATTTATGAAAAAAATATATATATATATATTTAAAAGATTTTACGGCAAAATCCTAGTATATGCTACGGCCTTGGCCTGATTTTGAAAATTGCCCGTTTACTGCCATCATTCTGTCGCCAAATCCCGTGTGTACTGTACATGGTGGCTATTCTAACCTCCATCGTACCGCTATACTTGGATTAAACCAATTTTGTTCGATACAAGAATACATATTTTCTTTAGTTAAACATGCACTGTAGATGCACGTCTTTAGATTCTCGAGGTTACTGGGAACCAAAGTTGCCAGAAACTTGCTTTACCTTTTTAAAAGACTTATCCGTTTGGAGCTGCAAGAATTGGATGCCAGCTGGCCGAGTGACGCTAACGCGCACCAAGAAAGTGATGGATTCCAATGTTGGCGCAAAACTTTGCTTTTTTGGGGGGATTGCTGTATGAAATTCCGACTTTTCCAGGTTTAGACTAAAATATTAGAATTCCCTGACTTTTTCCAGTTTTCCACCCTGTGTTTGTTAGATCGAGCTTTATCTTAACAATCCAATGTAACTCATTTAAAATGCAACTTCTCCCACACGAATCAAAATTTAATTATATGATGTTCCGATTTAATACAGCAACTTCTCAGTTCATTCTATGAACTTCACTCTTGAATATTATACATAAATATAAAACAAGGGTCTGCAGGATATTGATTTTACATGAATTATACACCATTACGCAACAGCCAATAGTTGAAGTTGTGTTGTTGAATAATGACCACAAAGTTGTCGTATTCTCTTTTTTACAAGTACCAGGCACATGTGTGAGCATTGTGCACCATACAAGTGTGTTGACAGTTTTGCTATAGTGGTGTGCATAGTATCATCTGTGAAGGTACTCTGCAATATTTTGTTAATTACCTACCATTATTATGTTATTCTCAAATTCAAATAAGAGAAAAATAGACCTTAAATGATGTGCTTTTAAAGCGGTGCCAATTATTTTGTCAAAATTAAAAAGTTTTATGTTTAATATGTCATGACATAATTTTGCAAAAAGAACACAATATGCTTCATCCAATCTAAGCAAGCATCATTACATTCAAACCTCTCAAAAATTAACAATAATTAAAATTGAAGTCAGTTTATAAACACCTCATATATTAGCAATGACCAGAAAACAATTTATAGATGGTATATTAACTAAATCATGCTTGCTTGTGGCAACCAAAGAAATAGATATACTTCAATCTATCTGTAAGAACAACTGTTAGAAGACTTAAGGACATCCAGAAACACATTAAGAGTCAATTTAAAAAATTTCAAATTGTTTTCATTAACTCTTGATGAGTCGACAGATATTACAGATGCTGTCTAACTGCTGCTGTTTATTTGAGAGGTCAAAGCTGAATTTTAGGAGACTGAAGAATTAGGTACTTTAGTCTACATGAAACAACTAAAAGTTAAGACTAGACAAACTAGGAATGAGAAAAAAATGTGTGTGGAACAGGAAACTTTAAGACGATAAACTTTAAGACTTGTTAAGATGCTAAATGTTTAAAAAAAAACCTCACTCTTGTAGACTTAACTCTGGATTTGTAATAGACATTGAATTTCAATATTCATTCCGACTCGACTTTCCATGCACACATCTATTCGATGTCCCAGCAATGGTAAGGTTTTGCTGAAGATTCTTGAAATTCAGATTAATGAGAAAAATTGCCAATAAGCTTTTTTATTAAAGAGAAAATGGCTATGTAAATTAGTATTTGCCAGATGATATAGCAATGAATTCAATTTTAGAGTACTGGGAAAACATGCCGAAAATGTGCATTGTTTGAAACAAAAATAACATCAAAAAGAGATTTGAGCATTTTCCATGCTCTAAAAAACTTCAAATATTAGCAATATCTTCCCTGATAAAAACCTACAGTTTATGGATCTTGATTGAAGTGCAAAAACTATTTCCATTTGACTATACCTGAAGAACTTTCATCAGACCTTGCAAGAATTAACACTCATTTAAAATCATGCATGGGAATAGATATCCATATTTGGGTGTACTTACTAATATGAAAAAGGATTTTCAAAAATGAAGTATGAAAAATTACACTTCGAATGACCAAACAACTTAAATGGTAGGAAATAGATTTCATATTCAAGTATGGTGTAATATCTTAGAAAATACAATTACATTCCTTGCATTAAAAATTTTAGTCTATTTAATGTTTTAATAGATAGATTTTTTTATTTAAGTGTTAGCAAAATGAATATATTATGTAAAATTATCACTTTATAATAAAAGAAGCGGTTTTTTTGGGGGGGCTCATAGAAAGTTACCTATATATAATACCTCACATTTTTGCTGTTTGAAATCAAGCATAAATTTACAATCTGGCCCTTTAACTTTTGAGCAACTACTATTTTTTATGCAGCAATTAATTTACATTCACTCAAATACATTTGGCACACAAGTTTTACACATCACCTGAAATACTACTTCACTCAATTATGCATACAATATTCCTTTTTAGAGTATATGTAGTCAAATCTCATTGCATGTCACAGTACCTAAAACAAGTAGGACTAATATATTAGACATATCTAATAAAAATATTCTTGTCTTGCGAGTAGCAACAAAATGTCATGTTAATTTTACCTACGCAACATTGCTTACATTTAATTATATTTTGGAGATGGAATTTTCTACTGTAAATCAACTTTTGCTGTTATTTAAATAAATTTACACTTTACCATTAGTACCAGTAAATTTGACATTAAGCTTTCAAATTTTTATAACTGATTATTAGAAGAAACTAAAAAGCAAAATTTTTATAACAGACTGATCAGAAGAAACTAAAAAGTGAACTAAGAAATTCCTTTATTAGCAAATGACGGAAGACAATGGAACATTTGATGATAATCTTAAACAGAACACTCCAATAGCTACACCATGACAGACTGTCATTTTCTGAATAAGCTATATATACATAGATGACAATTATAGCATAAAAATTCTTAGTGATAACACTGCTTTAACGAGTTTTTAAAAACCCATAGTACAAAATTATCCTTAAAACTTCTTTTTAAACATTTACTGTAAAAAATGATCATGAAGACCTACACTAAACATGACAACTGTTAATGTTACACAAATTTTCAAATCACCAAATAAGACAAATTATATGTTGGGAAAATAAATTAAAAACATCATAATGGCAAATTTTTTTCTTTCAAGAGTGCTATTCTTTAACTATATCGTAAGTGCACCATCCACTGTGCTTTCTGTAAAATGAAAGTAAAACCATTGACTCATGTACAGAATTAACTTACAACAGAAAGAAATGTACAAAAAGTCCATTCAGTTTTATGCACAAGGTTCAACTGTTTTTGGTTCTTCGGAAGGTTTTTCTACCTCATTTCCTTCCTCCAACTTTGCCTTTTTTGGACTTGCTCCAACCTCATCTTTCTCTTCAACTTTACGTTTTACACTTTCAGGCTCATCTGTTTTTTCATCTTTTTTCTCACCATCTTCAACTTTTTCAGCATCTTTCTCACCATCCTCTTCTACAGTTTTTTCAGCTTCTTTGACACCATCCTCTTCTGGCTGTTCTTTCTCATCCTCCTTTTCTGAAGCTGTAATATAAAATTACAGAGTTAAGAGAACTGCATGATCATTCCATTCGATTGCTAGCTAACACAAATGAACATTTTCAAAAAAAATATGGTACTAGTAAAAACTGTAACATTAAGATTGACAGATTAAAAAAAAATCCAGACACTGATCCTTCAAGGGAAGGGAGGAAAAACTTGGTTCGAAAGATGAGGAGCATGTCTACTCTTTATAGCAATCAACAGCATTTTATTCCTGCTTATATGCTTAATATGAAACTACGTTTGCCTTCCAAACTTGAAATATAACAATTACCTGCTTCCCTTCCAGAAATGTGGAATATTTTGGAACATTAATGGGGGGGAGGGAATTAGAAAATGATTTTATGCAATATTCAATAATATAATCCCAAGAGTTTTAGAATTTACAAATTTAATAAAATCATTTAAATTGGTCATTTTGTTAATGTTTTATTGGACTAGATAATAATGGATATAATATAGCAAAAATTTAAATATTTAATATTAAAAAATTATACAAAATGTAAAAACTAGATTCTGAGGAAGAATTATACAATAAATGGCCCATAATGTGCAAAATATTTACAGCTGCTAGTATTTCAACATCAAACATTCGCAGTTAAAAAATCTACACTATTAAAATCTGTACGGGTCTGCATTATCTCCTTTGGAACAGCAGGGAATTGAGCTTTGAAAGAGTTACCCCCCCCTAAGATTTCAAACATTTATGGGAAGCCATTTTGACCACTCAGAAAAACGATAATTTTCCCCCTCACTTTTTTCCCAGTAGCTAGTCTCGCACACTGGAGATGAAAATCTGCTTTATTCTGAAAAGTGTTGCTATTACTCACATTCAGATAGCAGACTTTGTTAATAAAAGATTGTACCCTTTCACTTGTGTTTCGCAACCTTTTTATCATCGCAGACAGGTCAACGCTTGATAATTTCTTTACAGCCCGCTTGGGGAGGAAGTTGATTGTTTATATTTTAGATTATTTTGATTTATGAATTTTAATTTGTTTTTATACATGCCCTCAAAATAAAATACAGTTACACCAAAAAGTAAATATAAACTGATTTATGTCTACTTTAATTTTAATAATACACGGATGTTTCTAATTTGGGATATAAACCTAGGAATTTAAATTCAGGGGTTTTCTTCTACAAAGCGCCCGGTAAATGTAAACACCGCCAACATAGGCGATAACAGTTCAAACCTCGTAACCCGTCAGATTCGTTTGTTCGAAGGTTGCAACCATTGTTCTTAACGTTGATTTTTTTTTCAATTACCACATTTGTTGTTTGCATTTACAAATTTAAACTTTTCTTCACATATTTCTTATTATTTTTTCGGATTTTTACGTTATTTTTATGACTTTTTAACAATGAATAGATACAAAGATTTTCATATAAATAGTGAAGTTTTCGGAGACAGATGCTTGTTCGCATTAGAAAATAATGGCGAGGGGGGTAAATGATAATCGGAAACATGAATATTTTGATTTTTTTTGCGCAATGCTATTATATATATATAAAAAAAATAAGTATGAGAAGAACATAATTTATTACTAAAAAAACTTTCATGTAATCAGATAGTTGCAATTCAGTTTCTATTTAAAATGAGAATATTTGCTGATTTCATTTATGTGTGTTGATAATGAATTTTCATAGTTAGAAGTACTTTGAAATTATACAATGAAGTTATTAACCATTTTATAATTTCCATAGAAACTGCACTATTAAAAACAGGAATATTTTGGAATTTTATAATATTGAAAGATATTCAAAGACAGATCCGAATTTTACTAATTTTTTCCATTCAATAGATAACTTTGTCAAGAAAAGAGTTCATTATTAGATTATTATTTCACTTCCGTTAAGTTTAATATATTGTTTTCCGTGCTTATTTTACTTTAATACAAATTTATTTTCGTATCTCATGTTTAATCGGTTAACTTTACATCTATGTGCTTTTATATATTGTTTTTTCTGCTAACCTGAATTTATGTCATTTATTATTAAACTTATTTTGATTAATGCACTAAATACCACCTTTATGCGGCTTACTTCCATGTGTTTAATAACCGTACACCGCTCATCGTTGACCAACCGTTGGTGAGTATAACTGCAACAACGAGTTCTTTACAAAATATGGAATTAAATAGCATTGCCAAACTAAACACATTATATAAGCCTACATTGAAGAAAGCATGCAATTGCATGTGGCATGTCACCATTTTATATAACTGGTCGCAATTTTTTGGTTTCAGGTACAATCGACAAAATACATTTTTCAAAATTTTTTCTGTTAATGTCAGCATTTTAAATAGCCATTGTTTGCAACTTTGTTTCAGTTTAGTATAATTGACACAATATATTAATGCCACATTAAATTTAAGACATCATACATATTAACCTGAGGTATAAAAAGTTTGTTTACTGGTTTGGCAGTAAAAAATACATTTATGAATTAGTTGTTGCTTGGAAAAAACTGAAATTCATACTGAAATGTTTCTATACATCTGCTTTTCAGGGGTATACAGAACTTATAAATTTTGCTTTGGCTGCAGCTTGCTAGTAATATTTTAATCTTGCAATTTGATATTGGTTACTTTGAATCATAACACAAAATTTAACTGAGAATACATTTGAAAGACAGGATAACTAAATGAAAAACAAATCAAATCCAATCTAACAACATTAACTTCCACAGACAAGATTAAATTCTGATGGTCTATGCAGAGGCAGAAATTTTTGTCATAATGTATCTGAATAAAAACCAATCAACTGACACTCTAAGCAAATCTGTATAATACAAAACTAATTTTATGAGCTGATAGACCTATATATGGGTTTTCTTCCTCAAAGGATCCGTTGGCGGTGGTGCGTATTTACTCGCCGGCCATGATTTTAGCGGTGTACAGTTAGTTCACTTTGATTATTTATATTTAAAGCATATAAATTAAAGATAGACATTAAAGGCTTATAAATTAAAGTTAGCAGAAAAAGACATAACATTAATAGGTTAAACATGATGCAGCATATAAATTAAAGTGTATATAGTAATACTTAGGCTTAGCAATACTTCATATTTCTTTAAATTTTTATGACCCTGAAAAGGGCCTTTTTTAACTGTGCACTTACGGAAATTGTCTTTTTCATTAAGAATTCCCATAAAGTGTCTTTTCCATTAAGTATTTGATATCCTCAAAATTGTATCTAATAGTGAGTGCTACTGTACATATAACAGATTAATGAATTCATTACTAAATAATACATTTAAAACATTCATTTTACACAAGCAGTTTTTCAAATGCAAAGTTGTTTTTTGAATTTACTTGTTGATAGCTTAAAGCATTTTATTTTGAAACAACTGCCTTTTCCATAATAAATTTGGCAATGCCATGAATCTTCAATAATATTCAAATCCTTTAGACTAGCATTGTAAATAAAACTAGAATATTATACATTTTTTCTTTCAAGAGTCATTCAAATTTTGATTATTACACAAAGCAATGGTTTGGTAACTTTGATGACTCTGGGAATATATAAACTATTTTGTCGTCTCAGAGAACTAGTAATACTTTTTAAGTTCATTCTAGTCATCTATTGTATATAAACACTAAAAAGTAATTGTCAAAATACATAAAAACTGATTTAATTCTTCATGTTTCGATTATCATCATCCCACTCACCGTATTTTCACCACCTCATCCTGTACTGACCCACCACTAGCTAGCAGCAAAACACAGCTGGGGACAAACGAATTCCACGGGTTACCAGCTTTGAACTATTATCGCCATTTTTGGCAGTTTTTATATTTACCGAATCCTTTGCAGAACACAAATTCACTGATGGTGATTTCAAACGCTCTAAAAAATTCATAACTCATCAAATTGCCTTATTAGATGGTTGCAATTTTGAACAAAAGAGGTAAACATGCCCCCCCCAAAAAAAACCTAAAACAAATGCTGATCCTAGACTAGCAGCCACTCATGTGTAAATTAAAATTGCCCACCCTTTTTTACAGAAATACATGGGCGATAACTATTGTACCACTCTTAAACTTGGCTGCCCATGTGGCGTGCATCATCTTGGCCCCTGCTAGGATTGGGCCTGACTACATAATCAACAATATTCATATCTATTGCACATTTTTAAAACAGTATAAAACATTCAAAATAATAGGAACAGAATATTGTAAGCTAAAACTTTAACAAATTGTAAGAGGAAAAACGAAGATAAATTTGAGAATTGTGATCATTTGAACCCTTAAGCAATATTAATAATTTTTTTTAAATAATAAACATTTTTAGTATTAATATTAATAGTAAAAAAGTTGCAACAATTTTAACTATTTTACTTTGATTTATAGAAATAGTAAAAAAACCATAGTTGTTCATGACTACACAAAAATGTTAACAATACATTGAATTTTTGAAGCTTGGCATAATTTGAATAAAAATGGATTGTTGCCAGATTTCACATTACTTAGCAACTGGTCCAGTAACTTAAAACATAATTTCATTACCATTTATAATCAGTTACCTTTCAGTAACATTCAAATATCAAAATATTACATAATTAATCTATTACTTCTTAGAGAACCAGCAATACTCTTAATTGAGTAAAATAGATATTTTAATATGTTGCATTTTGCACTTTTAATAACTTTACTACTACGATGAAAGGAACATGAAAAGGTATTTTTATCGATAGATAAAGAGATAAGCTGCAGGGGAAAAAAGTACCCATCTTTCCACCCTATTCTGAGAATAATTCGGCCAGAATGGCACATGCATGTTTGCACTCATGGTCGCGGATGAGGCGGTCAAACTATACATGCATGTACGTGTGTATACATGCAGACACATTTTTGGATCTGGTCCCGATAATTTTATCTTTCATATAGTGGTTGAAAATTTGTTACTCAACAGTATACTTAAAATTAGTTTTACTGAATTGAAAAAGCTAGTAACAATGCAGTAGCTATATGGTGAAGAATAACTAGAATCCTTTCTTCAATGCAAATTACAAGACATCTCACACATGCTCATGAATACAGTATAGAGATGTAACTTTTTCAAATGCATTTAGATACACAAGGTCACTATATGGATATGGAATACAAAGTAGATGCAAGAAAAGACTTCTCATAAATATACAGCAGTTTTAAATACAGGGATTGTCTGGAACAGTAGCTGTGTCTTGTTCAGAAAAGGAAAGAATTGACTAAGGTAAAGAAAAGCAATTAAAGTATATTATATAGAACTTGATTACCATTTACAAAATTATTAGTTTATACAATACTTGATACTTCAAATCTTAACCACAAGCTTTACACCTACACAAGTAATTTAATCATATATTCGTGTATTAAAAACAAAATTTTTCCATTTTTTATTCCATGTTGCCTTAAAGTCCTCACGCAGCCAACCCTCACTGTCCTAGTAACCTAACCTAATGCAGCAACAAATGATTCTTAAGGCTCCACTAAAATTAAAGTTTATGAAAACTTTAAATTTAAATCTACAAATTGGTAAACTTTAAAAGTGCCTTACCACCATTTTCAACACTCTTTTCTTCTCCATCAACTTTATCTTCAGATTGATCTTTATTTCCATTTTCTTCCTGTCCTTTAGTTTCTACACTAGAATCTGCTTCAACTTTATTCCCATCATCCACCTTTATGAGGAAATGAAAATATTGACATATTGAAATGAACTATATTGACATATATACCAAATATTAAATGACAATGAATAGACACTTCAAATGTTAACCTACAACAAATTTTTCCAACAGAAATTTCTATTGTAAAATTTTATTTATGGGCTACAAAATCAGAACAGATTAATTTTCTAGTACAGAATTTACATTAGTTAAAAATTCCTTGATGCACACATTTTCAATAGACAATTTTAAAATAAAGTGTAAAATCCTATTACATTTTATAAACCGAATGCAATGAAAATATCAAAAACGCTTTTTAATTTTAAAGAATTTCTTTAATTTGCATTATACAAATCATTGAACTGTATAGTGTAAATGAGAACTTGCAAAGTAAATTAAGAATGCATTTTCGGCAATTCTAAAAAATATTAAACTGCTCTTAAGATACATGATATTCGAAGTAATTAACAAAATTCGCAACGATAGTCCTTTCTTACCGCTTTCTCAGTCTTAGGAGATTCTTCCACTGGAGTATCGGTTTTGACTTCCTTCTTAGGGCTATCTTTACTCACTTCTGAAGCAACTTCAGCACTACATAAGAGAAAAAAGAATTTTTTTTTCTTAACTTTAAGAGAAATCGATAAACACATGAAATATAATTAAGACTAAAATTAAGCAATTCCGTGAAATTCGAATTTGTAACCTTAATAATTATGGAGGTCAGAAAGAATTCTTTTCATTCACGCATTTCCCAACGTACGAAAATGGTTCAAACAGGAGTTTTTTTTTCCCCCCAATTTTCTAGAATCCACATAAATGCCAAAATACACTACTTTCATTTTAACTTCAGAAAATAAATTCAAATGCGTTGTACTTCGAAAAAATAAACGACAAGATTCTAGACGCGAGATTTCGGAATAATGGTGCCGGTGGATTCGAAGACAAAAGACTTACCTGCTTGTTCTTGAACGAGTAGCTGGCATATTTAATAATGATATGGATTAAATACCAAGAAGAATTAACAGCAGAATATAAAATAATTAATAATTGTATTAATTAAATTCGAAATATTCAAGTAATTCTACGGAACTCTTACAAAGCACTCGTACTACTCTCTTCTCAACACAAAACTCACTACCTTTCTGGCGGGAAAGCCAGCATGACAATGTATATATAGCTAGCGATCACGTGATCTTATTTACCCAATGATATTTGAGCAAAGGATTTCTCTTCCAATAGGAAGCAGCTCTTTATTTCCCGCTCTTAAAATACACACACGATGCCTAGCGTGAAAAAAGAATACTAATCGATCGCTTGTTAAAACGATTTTGGAATTTATTATATTTAAAAATATGTAATCTAAGATTTGAGTTTGCTCTTGTTTTAAATATTAAAAATCGACTCAAATTACGAATTTTTTTCTGAAATACTTTCACATTTTTTCCTTAAAAAAAAAAAAAAAAA
>KK118861.1:697885-735590 GCA_000611955.2 Stegodyphus mimosarum
TAAAATAAAAAATATATAAATCAAAACAAAATAAATAAATAAAATCTGAAAGGTTTCAGATTTTAAATTACGTCCAAAGGGGCGTTTTTTAAACATTTTGTATGTTACTTTTATTTATTGAAAATCATGTTCTTCGCATTTAAACCATAGAATTCAGTTAAAGAACAATATCGTAAAATAATTTTAAACTGAGCATATCTTTAGAATTTCCTACACACAGTCTCACGCGCTGCAGATAAAAATGTTTTTTTCTGTACAACATTGCGATTGCCCGCTTTGAAATCTTTGAGTTTGTTAATCAAAAATTCGTTCAAGTTTTACAAAATATGATATCGTTAATAAAACAAATACCAAATTTCAAATTTGGGCTTCCAGATGCCTATATTTGCAGCCGGATTTCGGCATTTAAAATTCGATGGCTTTAGGTACCGTCGTTTTATCACAATGCGAGAAACATACATACATTTATGCACATTCTTCATTATTTAATTTCTTTAAATATAATACAGAGCTGCAATATTTTGTGGCAACAGTTTGAAAAGTGATACAGACTTTAATGTTTCCGACGCAAAATCGCAAAACGAAAACAACAGTCCTTCAGAGAGAAAGCTCCTTTGGACTAATTATAATTTAAACTAGCGGAAACCACTTAATTCCCCGCTCACTATTCTAATAATCATAATAGCTTTTCTGGACTGCATCATTTCTAGAGCTATCTATTTCACATGGCTTGTGTAACACTGAAGACGAAGTTAATTCGGAACTTAAAATTCTGAGAACTGAGACTTTTCTAACCTAAACAAAAATCTTTTCTTTGTGATCCTCCATACTGGATAATTTCACACTTTTGCTTTGGTTGTCTTGCAGTCAAGACGCTATTTCCCTCCCTTTGCTTTGTCATGCTGCTAACTATGTCACGACCTAAAATGTGATACTGCTGTGTGCTGCATATTGCATCCATGATCACACGAGATGAAAAATATGCTTTCCATAATTAGCTTGTGTCCAGCAATAAAATCATACTTAATTTGGCCACATCCGTCTATAAGTCTCTCCTTCGAGTGTCATTTTTCTAACTACACAATAAAGTCTTTCGAAGTTATAATGCAGAGAACCATTGTCAATCTGTTGTAACTTTCTCTAAGTCATCATATTACATACACAAACACACAACATATATATATGCACATACATGAAAAAATACACAAATCAAAATTCTAACTTTAACTTGAAATAGTCTCTTAACTCTCAATTTAAATGAATTATTTCTCCTTTCCATTCTAAAATTAGTAACTGCTTATAATAAATTGCCCTAA
This sequence comes from Stegodyphus mimosarum, assembly GCA_000611955.2. NCBI lineage: Eukaryota > Metazoa > Arthropoda > Arachnida > Araneae > Eresidae > Stegodyphus > Stegodyphus mimosarum. Next base: position 699,202 of record KK118861.1, read on the forward strand.
GCTGGGTCATTTCAATATTACACTTTTTCATGAAATTCTTATTATAAAGCTAATAATGCAGACACTCACACAAGGCTTAATTGGAATAAAATTTCAAATTTGGGAATGGAACTTAAAATTAGCCAATAGAGATACAGCTATACTAAAGCTCAATCATTCCGAGTTGGGATTTCATCTTGGATATGCTGCATTCCTCTACTTGCTTCCCTGCCTTCCCAGCTTACTCTCCATTGCTGCACTTTCTTCCCTCAGACATTAAAAACGTAAAATTTCATTGAAAAGCAGGTGCCAATTTTATTTGAGCTTTCAAAAAAAAAAAAATCTTTATAATAAAAGCATCATTTTCTCAAAAAAAAAATAATAATCATTCTACTGGCTAATGATTGCTATGTCCATCTACTTAAATTATTACATACATATAATAAAATCTATAGCAAAAGTTAAATTTTTATTGGAAAACAAATAACTGATTACAAAAAAAGCATATTAGGACTGTGTCATAATAAACTAATCAGCTTATAAAAAAATTGCTAATGAAAGCTAATTCACATTCATGTTACACATACAATAAACTGCATGCAGCCAGCCTGTTTGCCATATACAGTAAACCTTTGTTGAGCAGGGGTTATGTTATTAATATAGCATATATGACAAAATCACATTCTGTCCTAGTTTATGCATGGAAAAATGCATTAGGCGTAATTCAAATTCAGAAAATATGTATAATTTAAACAAATATTTATAGAAAAAATTTTATACTTCTTTATATGACCAAGGCTTAATTTTGAAAATTAGAAGTGCCGGATCCCTATGGAAGGCCATCAGGAAAGACAAACAAAAGTAAATAAATAAAATAATCAGTAATTAAAATAGCAAATGAATAAAATAATTATAATTAAATAAAATATAAAGAGCCAAATAAAAATTCCAAATCTCCTCTTATTTGAGACACCCAGCTAAAAATGAAATTTAAATGAAATACTGAAAAATAACATTGCTTGTCTCTGGCTGAATTTTAGCACTGAAGATAAAACATAATGCATGAAATAAAAAGAAACAACCTGATAAATTCTGACCATGATCCCCTCTCAATATAATTGTAGCTATCAAGCAGAATATAAGAGGAGAAAAACTGCCTTCGAATCTGAGGTTTGATAAAATAAGAATAATGATAAAATCAGAATAAAGCAAATGTTCTGTAGAAGTGACCATTTCCATCCCCTGTATTTGGTTAAATATTTTCAAAAGATTTGCAGAAACATAAACAACAGTTATCTTTTCCTGTTGTATTGTAACTCCCAATAAAATCCCTGATACTGAATCAGCAAATACAAAGGTAGGACCAAGGCAATAATCTCCAGTATTTTTTTGGATTGAAAAATTTAATTAAATTTAAATTAGTTTGTACTTTTTTAGGAAAATAAGGTTCTGAATGTGGGTTTTCCTATCCTTTAGAGTAACACTCCACCAAGGCTTACATATTACTAAATTAAAATTTTACAAGATCATCTACTGCTGAAATTGTACGTTCAGTTTCATAAAAGAAGTACTAAAGCCCCTCTTATTTAGGGCTCTGATGCATTCCATTTACAATTATGATTTATCTCAAAAAATGAGAAGTACCGCAGCCAGGCTCTATTGTGCTCTGGTGCAATTTAAGGTTTATATGTGATAAATTATTTTCTTCAAGAGATGGTGATTTTTTACTCAGAATTATGAATGATGCTACTCTTAAAAATAAGAAGAGTGCCGAGTTTTTCAATGCCTCTTATAACCTGTCCTCTTCTTTCTTCATCTGCATCAGTTTCCATCATAAAATCAGACTGTGCTTATGCTTTTTTTTTTTTTTTAAGTTCATTTCTTTTCTTGTATGTTAAAGATGCTTTACCTTCTTCTTCATTACAACTTTCAATGTTGGCCAGTAAGGTCATCAATTTTTCATTCATCATTTCTTGATTAATTCTTTGACTTCAATACTTAAAACTTCTTCCATACTTATTCCATACTTCCATCTTCCATACTTAAAACTCTAGGCACTTAGATTCACCAGTACCCCTATAATGATTTTTATTTCCTTTTTCAGTCTATTATTTCCAAATCCTCACAGTTAACGTTAGCGCTTCACTTCAGCTGCAATACGATGATATGATTAACCAGAAGTACATGGACTCGAAAAAACTTTTTTTGTTAATTTATCAGTCTGATAAAAATTTCTTAGGTGACAATTTATATATTATTCCGATATGCAAAAGAGCTATATGTGGGGAAAAAAAAGGTGTTTCACATATGAGAGAAAATGATCCGTTTTATTTTGCGCACAAATCCTATGAATTTTAGATCATTGGTAGATCACTTAATCTTAGATAACTGGCTGTAGACCAAGGGTCCCCAACCATTTTTTTCCCTAAGAGCACATTCTAGAATATCTATTAGACGGCGGACACTATTTTTTTTTCAAGGTGAATTTGTAATTGGATAGATTTAATAATACATGCACATTAAAAAAAAAAAAAAGAGATCGGTCAAATTTTGCTTTGTGTTGGTATCTGTGTTGGATGCAATTTCTATTTCATTAAAAAGGTTTTTATTGTGATTGTACAGCGGCGAGCACATGTTAAACGATCGGCAGGTGCCAAGGTGCTCACAGGCATAAGTTTGGGAACCCCTGGCATAGACTGTGGAATTAATATTCTTAGCAATTTGTATAATGCTATGAAAAAATTTCCATGCTGTTGCATTTTCTGTGGTACACAGGGTAGATTATCTGAATACACTAAAAGGTGATGTCTTAATTTTATTGGGTTGGAGGAAAAGTTCTGTCGTATTTTAAATAGGCAGGTGATTTTTCTTGTAAATTAAAAAAAATCTGTCTAGTGAGTCAATCGGATTTTTTTTTTTTTTTTTAGCTGCTGTATAATATAAAAGGTGCCCTTTTTTACAGTTCATCATTTATTTGTGATATTTAAAGTGAAAAACATGTCAGTAGATAAAGTGCATTTATGACACTGCATTTTATATGAGTTCCAAAAAGGAAGCAACGCATCGGTTGCATGTGAAAATTTGTATGCGGTATTTGGAAAAGATATTGTAAATGTTCGTACTTGTCAAAGATAGTTTAGCAAATTTTGTTCCGGGAATTTGAGCCTCAAAGAAAGTGATCGATTTGGACGACCATCCAAGATCAATAATATGTTTTGCGATCCATGTTTGAAAATAATCCACATTTAACAAGTTGAGAAATTGCAGAAGAGTTTGGCATTCATCATACAACTGTTCGAGATCACATTAAATCTCTTGGGTTTGTGTTAAAGCAAAGTATTTGGGTTCCACATGAATTAACGGAAAAGAATTTGTCTGATGGTGTAAGAATGTGTTCATCACATCTCATTTGACACAATCTGGAGCCTTTTTTGGACAAGCTGGTTACTGGAGATGAAAAGTGGATTCTTTACGAGAATATTAAGAGAAAAAAATCTTACTGCAAACCAGGAACATCATCAGCAACAGTTCCAAAACCAAGTGTCCATCAACAAACAGTACTGCTTTGTTTGTGGTGGGACAAGAAAGGTCCAGTGTACTACGACTTGCTGAAACAGGGAAAAACCATCAACGCGGATCTGTACTGCAATCAGCTGGATCATTTGAATGCAGCTATCAAAGAAAAAAGGCCAGTATTAGCGTCCAGAAAAGGAATAGTGTTCTACCACGACAACGCTCGCCCGCATACTGCAATGGTGACACAACAAAAACTGAATGCGTTAGGATGGGAAGTCCTTAGTCACCCACAGTATTCACCCGACATTGCACCATCTGATTATTACCTGTTCAAGTCTCCGCAAAATTATCTAACAGGAAAAAAATTCAAGTCTTTTGAAAGTGTTTCTAAGGCAGTTGCTGACTATTTTAATTCCAAGGATGAGAACTTCTACAAAACAGGATTTCACAGGTTACCTGAAGGATGGCAACAGGTTGTAACAAATAACGGAGCATATATAATTGATTAATATTAAACACGTATTTTTATAAATGAATTTAAATGTTTTCTTTAAAATACGACAGAACTTTCCCTCCAACCCAATAGTTATCTACAGATTTAATGAGATGACTCGCTACTTTGGATTCAGGGCTGCTTTGAACTAACAAAAAGTTAACTGAAATAAAGAAAATTAGAGACTAAAATTTTATTACAAATTGAAATGTATAGAATGTAAATGTTTGAAATGAGACGTAAGTTAATCAAACAGTATATATAAGCCCAAGAATATCACAAGTATGAAATTTGCAATAACTGAATTTGACTGTTACAAAGCATTAGCCAACTCTATATAAAAAATACACCTTTACTTAAAAATGACATAACCTATGATAGTATAGATTATGTTAAAGTACAAAAAGGATACTGCATTTTTCAACCATTTGGCACCATGCTGCAGCATAAACAAAAGGTGTTCGAACAAAGTAGCTTGGGTTTCTTTGATCAAAAACATATCTGTCATGACATAACCATCTTATATGTACAGTTTTTCCCACTCTTGACAATGATATTTTGTCTTATTACGATGGATTATACTGTACAAGGTCAATGTTTTTAAGCTAGCCAAAGCAATACAGTGGCCATTTCTATCACACAGATTAAAAAAATAATTTTGCCAAGACCAGAAATACCAAGATACTCTGCAGTAAACATGCCTGTGTTCTGATGGGAGTTACTTCAAAGATGATAACTTTAAGTAGAATACTCATAAAGGAATGATAATAAAGTACTGTATGATATGGCTACATAATACCGTATTTTCCAGTGTATAAGAAGCACCTTTTCTTTAAAAATTCTATGTCTAAAAACTGGGTGCATCTTATACAACAATGGTGGTAACAGAAATGCTAATGATGATGTTGTGGCAAAAGAAACCAACGGTAAAAGACTCAATAATACATGCAGGGGGTACATGTTAATCTTTAACTGACCTGCTTCTTAAAAAAAAAGTCTGAAATTCCTTTTGAGATCCACAACAATTTCTTTCCCTGGTTCATTAAGAAACAAAGTAGTGGCAAAGTTTGAAATGATATTATTTTTAGTTCCTAACAAAGGAGCTCCCCCCCCCAATTCACCTTTAACTTAAAGGTAAGGACCCACAAAAGAATCCTTTTAGACATGACTGCCTACAGTAAAGATGAATGGATATGATGCATTTCGGAAAACTGCATCTTATACCATTTTGTACTTTACATAGATGAGGTCCAGCTAATGAATGAGAGTTCTAACAATGATGTCAAGTTATCTACTGAGTAAACACTGATTTTAGTAACTTGATTAATGTTTTTCTCATATTAAATTGTAATCCATCAGGTTAATAAAATCAGTCTGTCAATCAAATAATCCCCCCCCCAATTTTTTAGCCCTAAAATCAAGGTGTACCTTATATATAGGAGCATCTTATACAAGAAGCAATACGATAATTTTGTACGTTTCAAAAAGAACTGCTGCAGGAATTTTGTGCAAGTTTTTTAACATACGACTATTTTCTCTAATACTTTTATGTAAGAATATACATCTTTATCTGTAAATATATATAAACAATTAGAGCAGAATTTAGAAAATAATAAAGTCCACATATACAGCTGTAGAAGAATTCAGGAACTATAATCAAGAAAATGCCTCCTTCCTTACAGAAACTTTTGTGTTTTAGAAGCCAAACTTTCAATTAGTTGAAACATTAATACTTGAAGTCACATAAGATACAAAATTATTTTTCTCCACAATCACAAATTATGACACTTAACAAATTCAATTAATTCATTAACTTTTATTATTTCATCAAATTAATAAAATTTATTTACTAGTTTTATTATAAAATATAACTTATATAGAATTAATAAATATTTACATGAAATTATATTGCACTTTTACTTTCACATTAAAAAAAAACTGTTACTTAATATTAGTCATTTTTTTTATTGTTTATGTATTAAAATATAAACTGGTATGAGTTTTATGAAAGTAAATTTTAAATAACAGAAATGACAACTACAAAGGGTTGGAATTCCAATTTAGACCTTTTATAAAATTTGTAATTAAAACTTTTAAATTTATATTTTTTATTTTCTGCAAATCTCAATGTTAATTACATTTAATCAATATCCTTTTTTTGACCAATGATGCAATAGAAGCCTTTGGTTTTCTTTTCCAAGCAAATTTTCAATTCTTTATCTGAAAATTTGCATATTCTTAAATAAGACAATAAATATTAAATGTATATATTGATTTAAAATACTCCATATATTTTAATATCCTCCTCCTTTTTTTTAAATTCATTTAACCTGTTTAAGAATAAAAATTTATCCAATGTACGGTAATTAAAGGAAGAACTTAGCAGATTAAAGCACATAGAAACAATATACTACTAATATTATTACTGCATTCTATATTTCAGTTGCATTTATTACTTTTAAATGCAACTGAAATGTAATACTATTCATTTTACTTACACACGGTTCTTTGCTATCAGTCCATATCTAGTACGTTATTACAATAAATTAAAAATTTCAAATATGCTGAAAAAGACTAGCAAAAAGCATGCGAGAGAGAAATATGAAATTAAATACAGGATATGATGTGACATCTACAATGCTCATTGATGATTTTGAGGAGAAAAAATTATCTTTTTAGAGTGCATGAACATTTTGCTTCCTCTCTTAAAAAAAAGAATTATTTATTTACTAACTATTATAGTTAAAAATCAACAAATAAATATTTTCAGCTAGTGATAAATTTTACAGATATGAATCTTATATTTATGTCTATTTCTTATACATGATCAAGAAAAAATCTATTAAAATTTCTCATACAGATCCTTAATCTGTTTCTTAAAATAGATTTAATTTTTTCATTAATAAGTTCATAATGTAATGCCAAATAAATACAATTTTTTAAACTAATCTGAACAAGATTCAAAAAATAAACTTACGACAGAAAATTTTAATTGTCTATTTAAAACCTCCTCATATAAAACAATTTGCAGTTTTATACATAAAATTTATGAATTATTTTTGAATGATATAAAGCATCTGCATGAAATTTCAGGCAATTTTTGAACAAATAAATTTAAAAAATAAACTTTCCATGCTTAAAAAAAGAGGGAAGATAACAAATTCAGAATAAGGTAAGATATAATTTAAATAATTTTAGAAAACTGTTTTTAATACATATATATTATACCGTGAATTTTGAGAAGAGAAACGTAATTTCTGTAACACCTGCAAAAGATATTTTATTCCCAAATACATGAAAAACATCTCGATTAAGTATTTAAAGATTAGATAAATTTGCACATAAAATATTAAAACTTTAAAAAGATTTTAAATTAATAATATACATTTTAAATATTTTAGAAAATACCTTTCACTGAAAGGTAATACTACTACAGTGTAAAAAAATTATATTTTTAATTTAAAAAACTCAAAACGTAATTTTTATCGGGATATGCAAAGTTAGCAGACATAATAGGTTGACTTAACTGCGAAAAATATCCAGCACAACAAAGGCAGCGAAGAACGTTACATTAATAGTACTCTCAAAGTATAAAAATAATAGCTCAAAGCAAAGTTATAAAATTTTTCTTACAAAAATATTTGCATCATTAAAAACGGAAATAAAATAAATTAAAAAAAAAAAGATAAAAATTAGATTAAATTTAAATTGCTAGAAATAACTTTTAATTTATTAATCGCTTTTAGCGAGAAAAATATAGAGAAAACATAATTTTTCTTTCTTAAAATTAGTTCAAGTATTTTTGTTATTCCCACGGCTGATTCTAAGCTGTATGATGTCGAATTTCATTTTTTTTTTTTTTTTTTTTTCAAATGCCGAAATCGCGGAAATTCAAAAGAGGGTCCCGTGTTAATTAATAATTTACATTTGCAGTTCAACTCTAAGCAAATATGTTTCGGCTACCAATTATAAACAGCTCTCTAATGTGCAATCTTTTAAAAAACAGATATAGTGTAAGCACGCTTTTACTGCAGTGAAATTATATTTACATAAGATATTCCGGTTTTTATTTATAATTTTAAATTCCTTTTTCATTTGCTGAGATAATATGAAAAATCATTTCGTTGTTTATGTTTATATTTGTACAAAGTCAATGATATGTAATAAGAAGAGTGATAAGTATGTGTTTATTTTTACTTTTAGTTGTCTACCGGAAAAATTAGACAATTTTGCGATGATTCGCCAAGGATATCTTTAGAAAAAAGTGAGTTATTTTCATGTTTAAAAAATTAGTATATTTTCATGCAGAATTGTTTCAAAACGCATGAGTAGCAACATTTAATTATGTAAATTCTCGTTTGAAATTTGTTACTTATAAAATGTTACTGTGAAAATAAATGTTTACTTATAAAATGCGTATAATTTTTTAAAAAATATTTTAATGTCCAATTTAGTTATCATATGACAAACGTACTTCTGTGCTGGTCATGGTTTCACACTTATCAGTAACTTATGCCATTGCTCCCAAACTAGCACCGCTAGTGGCCGAGTGGTTAAGACTGCTGAATACTGATAGTTCGACATGCTTTCGACTTGAACCCAGGCAAACGGCCTGGCTTAATTTTTGGTTTTTATGGTTTTTCCCATCTGTAACATAAATATAGGCTGTTTCCTTTAGAAAGTTTTCCACAATATCATCCCACATTTTAGTCAGATAGCAGTCATGGTTTTGTCATATTCAAATAACCTAACCCAAACTGTCACCACAGGCTGCCCCAAAGCAGTTTCACACAGCTTGCAAATACATTTGAATTATATATTTGTAGTAGATACGGTTCTTTAGGTTTAGAGACATAGAATTTAAATGTGTTTATGTGCTCAGCTGCTGTTGAATGGAAATTTTGCGGGCTTTGTCACTGTATGCTTGTTTGGCAGACTATGTAAATGAAATAAGATGGAAGAGCTTTCCATGTTGGTACAATCAGTATATTGAATTGACCATTTGACAGTAATGCTTTAGTAATCTGGTATTTTCAGTTTTTCTATATATTTAGTTTTCCTGATGCATACTTTTCTTGAGGCAGTGACTAGTTGATTGTATAGATGCGCAACTGTTATTGGTATATAAATAGGGCAAAACTAACATTTGACTAATAAATCCCATTTATGATTTTTACTTGGTATATCTTATATCAGTATCAATGTTTGAAACTGTTTACACCTTTTGAATAAATTAAAAATGTAGTCAACAGAAATTTCTTGTTGGTACCAACCTTCAGATAAAAAATTTTTTTTTCCAGATTAAATAAATATAAGTTTCAAGTTTTCCATTATGTATTTTTTGATCACTATTCATTAAGTGAAATTTTAAATGTAGTTTAATTTTGTTGTTGTTTTGTTAAAAAACATTGTTTTGCTAATGTTGAATTTTAACTTGGTAATGATAAGAGTTTTGGTATAGTGTGAAGCTTAATTCCTTACCAAAAGAGCATAAGTGATATATGTTGAACAAACTTTAATGGGTACTTTCCTTGAACTTAACAAAACCAATGAACAGGATATGTCAATCTATGACATGCGAGCAATAAATATAACATGAAGAAGATGAGAGAATGAATAATGGTTGATTAACTTGACTGGCATAGTAGGTAGGTAGTTGGCAGCAACAATTTCATATAATACTTCAAATAAACGCTGTCTGGAACATTCAGCTAGATTCTTATTTCCTTTCTAATCTTTGAAAGATCTGTCCCATGTGAGAATTCTACATATCAGATTGCCGTACAATACTAAACATTCTGTCAAATACTGTGTTTTCCCAGTTAAAATATAGTTCAAATAGTCATTCCCAATTAAAATCTGCACATCTGCTATGTCATTATCATTACTGTCGGATAACTCGCATAACTTATTTTTGACCTCTTTACTTGGCCTCACTATATTGGAATATATGACCCACTTCTATTTTTTAGTGGAAATCTTTTTGGCAGTTCTACCTTTCTAGAAATGGATTGACACATTAAGATCTTTTGGATGCAGAATTGCACAATAATCTAATACTAAATATGAAATTATTTCCAATGAGTTGGGCTGTTTGGTAATAAATCAAATCATTAGGAATTTGTTTGCTCAGCATTTCGAGGAATAGTGAGCTAACGTTTGTTTCTTTTACTCTGCATGAATTCTGCAAAGTTTGATTGGCTTTGTTTACTTTGAGGTTTGATAAGTCACACAGGCTTTCTTAAAGCGACTGAGATTTGCAAATGTTAACCTGCTTTGCCTTACAAAAAGGTTTTTTGGGGCCTTTTTTTAAATGGCACTTGCATTTGAATTGTTTGTATAATGCTTTGTGTTTCTATGTAAAACTGAAGTTTTAGTCTTTGGAAGAGGGAGATTTGGAACTTACAATAATCAATGCTTTAACAACACGTTAAGTTTATAAACTTTCTTTTTTTGGCCGGATGGCCTCATACGACAAATGAGAATAATTTATTGACTCTATTACATCAGTGGTTCCTGATGTCATGTTGTACTCAAATAATCATGGTTTTTTTTTATAATACTACTTTATGAATCAAAGACTATGTATAATATAATTACAAAATTGTTGGGTTTACATTATACCTTGTTTTCCATCTCTCTGTGACCACACATCTTCACTTTCTCCGAATTGAAATTTTTTATTAATTATCAATTAGGTGGTGCAGCATCTTCTAGAACTTTTTCCACAGATGATGATTAACAAATTATTTTATAGCTGGCAAGTAAACTCATTTTGCTAACTACAAGTATTCTCGTAGATGGCAGTGAGCATGTTAATTTAGCTGTTTTATCGACATTAAGAGTTTGAATTTTCAATTACATCGAAACAAGTTTCTAATTCTGGAGCTGTAGCAAGATCTGCAAAGCAAAAGCATATTTGGTACTATCTTCTATAAGTAGCCTTGGTGAGAGAAAGCTTTGCCACAATTCGGCTTAAAAAAGTATAATTTCAAAATGAGACAAAACAATAACCTTATTTTGGTGTAGATTTTGAATGTCACAAAAGGCAAGATTTTTCAGTTGATGGAATTTAAGAAGAAATATGGAGAAGTAATAATAAATGAAGATAATACAACAGGAATTTTCCATTGTGATGGCATTACTCTTTTCAGCAGTCAATTAATGGACAGCAAAATTTATGATATAGTTTTAAATCCAGAAAATAATACTGTTGATATTGAAAGAAATTACAAAGAAATATTTGAGAATGAAAAGATTTAGATTGACTGTTTAATGAGATTTCTTGACACTGCAGTTATGGAGGAGAGATGTTAAATGAAGATGTTAAACCAGAAATTTTCCATTGTGATGGCATTACCTATTCAGCAATCAACTAACCGACAGCAAAATTTATGATACAGTTTTAAATCCAGAAAATAAGACTATTGATAGTGAAGAAAATTACAAAGAGATATTTGAGAATGAAAAGATTTAGATTGACTGTTTAGCGAGATTTCCTGACACAGGAATTGAACAATGGAACTTTGTAATTGAACAAGAAATTACATCTTTTACTGAAAGTATTAGCATAAGAAAGTGAAAGAGCTCGAACAAGTTACACTGAAAGAAATGTTTAATAAAGCAAATAAACAAATGTGAAAATTTTTGTAAATTTTGATTCCATTAAGATCATAAATGCTGCATTGTTCCATAAACAGTTATTTCATATTTTTTATTTTATAATTACAACATGTCATCCTACTAGATTTAAACTGATGATCTAAAATCCAGAATTTTCTGAAATTCGAAGTCACTGAAATCCTAATTTCTGGATCATGGACTTTCTAATTGTATAATATTAAAAGAACATTATACACTCTTAAACAAAAACAACAACAACAAAAAAAAAAAACGACGCACCGAGAAGATATAAAGCAAATTGGACACAAATTGATATACATACAGGTTTTGCCGGAACATGCAAAATTTTACATTTTGGCTGCCAACGAATGAACGGTTGTCGCTACAGCACATCTGATCTGCACAATTAGCAGTATATTTAAGAGGAGAAATTACGATTCCAGGTCATAAATTCTTCAAGAATTTCATTCCGTGTACTCTGGTACACAGTAACTATGCCTCGCATACAGGTGCGCGAACGATATGCGTAGATGTCAGAATTTGAGAGAGGTCATGTAGTTGGGCTTTGAAGCCAGTTGGCCTTATCGGCGAATAGCTCGACATTCGAGCAGGAGCGATGCTGCTATTAGACGATGTTGGCAGGAATGGGTGAACCATGGCCGCACGCAGTGTTAAGAAGGAAGCGGTAGGCCTAGAGAAACGACAGGATGTGAAAACCGAGCAATCGTCAAAGTGGTACTCGCAGCCCCAGGTGCATCATTATCAACAATTGTACGTGCAACTAATGCTTCAGTGACTGCAAGGACCATTTATAGATGACTCACAGAAAGGGGCCTGAGGTCACGCCGCTCCTTGCGCCGACTACCATTGACCTCTGTACAACGTCAAGCCCGTTTGCAGTGGTATCGGGCTCATTCGCACTGGAACGTCACTGACTGGGGTAGAATAGTCTTCGGTGATGAGTCCCGCTTTGAATTGAGCCCCGATGACCAGCGAAGGTGAGTCTGGAGACGCTTCAGACAGCGGTGTGATACCAACCTGACTGTCTTCCAGCAGACAGGCCGACAACCATGAGTGATGGTCTGGGCTCCCATTTGATTTCATAGTGGGACCCCTTTGGTTGTCATCCGTCGCAACCTTACAGCACAGTGGTAGGCCGAACGAAGTTCTAAGTCCCGTTGCGTTGCCCTTCATGTCATGCTACCATGGGCTTACATTTCAGCAAGATAATGCCCTCCCCACACTGCACATGTTTCTACTGCTTGCCGAACGTTACCTTGGCCAGCAAGGTCACCGGATCTCTCTCCTTTTGAGCACGTTTGTAGCATTATGGGCAGGGGCCTCCGACCAGCTCGAGATATTGACGATCTAATGCGCCAGTTGGATAGAATTTGGCACCATATCCCTTAGAAGGACATCTGCAACCTCTATCAATCAATGCCAAGCTGAATAACTACTTGCATAAGGGCCAGAGGTGGACAAACGCTTTACTGACTTTTTCACGTTTTGAAGCTTTATCACTTCAATAAATCATCCAATTTTTCTCAAACTGTAATCATTTGTTTTTCTATACATGTATATTACTTCTACTGATTATCGTCCCATTCGGATAACTCCTTCTTGGTTCGTCTTTTTTTTTTTTTTCCTAAGAGTGTATACTCAAAGAGTTGTAGATGCTGTAGAAAATATGTCTTTGTCAGTAATTGTAAAAGTTCATTGCTATATGTATATCATTATCGAAAAAAGCACATACATGGAGAACATAATAAGAGACAATATGCAAAAAAGGGCTATTAGTATGCATGTCAGTTACATTATTATGAAATATTAATATGAAGTTGTGTCAGATACTTAAAAAAATATATGGGAAGAACTACCATGATGCTGTATGTATTATTAGGTATACATTACCTTGATATACTTATATGAAGTGCGACAGTACAGATAAATAGATACTTCTTTTTTATAATAGCTTTGGCTAGAGAAAATAGCATTTCTGAAATTCGAGTTTAAGAAAGTATGATTTGTTGCCAGATGTTATGGATACAAAATGGTCCAAGATTCTGTTCCAAACTGAAATGAAAGATACTATTTATATTTTGATAGTTTCTGAGATTTTCAAGTTTGATCTTTTAAATAACTATTGATACAGGTATCATTTTGTAATAAGCTCTCAACAGATTTAAATATATGCTCTTATTTTTTTAGGCATTTTGAAGAGAACATTATAATATTCTTGGACATAAAAAATTTACAAATCACCTTTATGGTAATCTTTTTTTGTGTATGTGTGTAAATTGTCTTTTGTATCCAACATGGTTGTTTCTTTTTATCATAGTGTTAAATATTAATTAGTGCAGCGTGATTTCCTATAGCTATTAAAATTGATCTTTAATCTTCCCCTGCTGCCTAAACTTGGCTCTGATATAGTGACTCAAAGAAAGTACTTAGAATGATAAGTATTTAGAATTTCCGCCATGCTTAGAAATTGTCATTATTTATATCTACTTTGTGTAGCTGTACTGTTTTAGCCTTAGATACTTAGATGAAATGCCTGTAATGAGCTGGGTATTCATATAGCAATTCATACCACTCAAAATTTGTTCTGAAAATAGTGATTTATGCCAGAACACTTTTTTACCTCTTGCTCAGGAATGCGCCATTTTCACATTTACATTCCAATATAGATATGTATATGTATAAAAATTTAAATTATAACTTAAATTAACAGTAGCACCTTATTTTTCATTTTAATGTGGATATTTGTCCTCTCTATTCTGAAAATAACTTTTTTCTGGACTCTGTCATTTCTAGATTAATCCATGCCACATTGGCTGTTACGTAATGATGATGACATAGCTTAATTCGGAATTTAAAGTTTCCTGAACTGAAACCTTTCTCTTAATAAGCCACCATTTCGAATAATTACATACTTTGCTTCTACTTTTGTTGCCGCTAAGATGCTGCCTCACTGCTTTCTTCATATTGTAACAATATAAAAAATGTCAAAGTTTTAGTTGCAATTACCACACGTTTAAGAACACAAATTTCAATTGAATTAAAAATTGATATTTAATCCGCCTCACCTGCCACATTTGTTGCTCATTATTAATCAATATCTATGGAATCAGTATTTCTACAACATCAAAAGTTTAACATTTAAAAATTCAATAATTCATGTATATTGTAAGTACAGACGTAAAAATTGACACATGTGCTTGAAATGACATGCTGTTTTATTGAAAAAAAAGTCAAGAAAATGGTGAACATATGGCACTGGATAGCAAAACATCAGTGACGCAGCATGAGAATCATGTATAAAATGGCCTGTAGTGAGAGGGAATCAGGATAGGTGTGATAAGTGTAGCTATGAAGAAAATGATTACGAAGCTCGAAGCCACAAGTTGTTTAGATGATTGGCCCCAGGCGCTACTGCTATTTAGACAGTTCAGAAAGCAATAGAGACTTTAACGGCTTTGCTTGTACATGGGGAAGTCAATGCTCATGAAATTGCATGTTGCACCAGCATTCCATGCACTAGTGTTCTGTGCACCAATATTCCATGCACTAGTGTTCTGTGCACCAATATTCCATGCACTAGTGTTCGGAGAGCACTAAGGCATACCCTCAAAAGCTATCCTTAAGAAATCCAGCATCAATATGAACTGTCACATTTTTATTAACATTTCATTTTTATATATGTTGATTATAAACTTGTCGTATTTTGAATCACATTTTGATATCTGCTAATTTTATATCCTAATTTTGTTATTAAGAGGGGGGGGGGCTCGACAGCACGGATCCTCTGAAATATTTCATAATCTGATGTCATTCCTATGAGTTGCCATCAAAGGGACTGGGGGGTGGAACTCTGTAGTGACAGTGATAAGTAAAGTGCCTTGCGCCCGCAGTGCTGCCGATAAATACGGGAACCCTAAGCAGAAGTTTTTGGAGAATCGCAGAGGGGAACAGAGACTGCTGTCAAGGAGTAATTCGTGTATCTAGTCCTGAAATAAAGATTATTTTTTATTGTGTATTTTGTCTGCAGTGAGAATATTTAATGTGGTATGGATACCACAATGGTTTTCACAGATTTTGCATAAGGCTACAGTGCAGATATGTTTTAACCAACCAGTGAATAAGATTTCAGTTGAAACCGAAACCTGACTCCCTTCCACACTTCTGAATGCATCACTTTTTCACCTTGTTTGCTTCGAACTAATACATATGGCTTGCTTCTCCTTATCATTCATTATCTTAAGATGTGCTAAGCATCCAGAGAGCGTGGTATGCATATTGCTTCCAAAATGATGTATGAATCAGATTGCTTAATCAAGTAATAAAATTTTGTAGTATCTACAGCTACATTTGTCTGCAAGTTTCAGCGTTCTATCTATGCAGAAAACTATTTCCAAGCTATTACGTATGTATGTAGGTATATGTTAGAGAGAGATTATATTATATTTTGTTGTACATATATTTTCAAAATGTTATTTCATGATGATGCTATTAACAGGTTTATTCATCAAATATATTTTTAAATAATTTTATAATGAAATAGTTTTCTGAGACTTTTTCCCCTCAGTGTTGAGCAAGGTGTATAATTATTTTTTGCAATGGAATAAATGTTAGATTATATTTTATTGTACATGTTTAAAAAAAAATTAGGTACTCAATTTATCATAGAGTTATAATTATCCTCCTCAATTTTATAACAAAATAATTTAAATTATGCATTTTTGGAGAATTCAATAGTTTCTAAAGGGGTAATTTTACACGTGTCATATCATTGTCTAGTCAAACAATCAAGTCAAATTTATTTAAATTCAGATTCAGTTTAAATAAAAATTTAATTCTTTCTGATGACTAAATTATGAAACTTGAAATAAGAAACTGATAAAACATTGATGAATCTTGGTAAAATTTGAAATTGTGTCATTTACATTTGTTTGACAAACTGAGAGAGAATCTGACTGGACAATGACTTGCCAATAAGGATTAGGTACAAAGAATGGTTCTAAAGTGGTTCCATGGCTAGAAGCAAATTTTTTTTTAACTACAGTCAAACATTTAATTGATGTTTCTGTAGGTGAATACTGAGGTGTTATGACAAATAGTGTATGTTATCTATCATTTTGTATTGCTGTAATGAAATTGTATATGTAATATTAAGAATAATGCTATTGTAACAAAATTTTCTTGATCTATAATAGTCCAACATAACTTATTTTTTTTTTACCTTTATCAGCTATTTTAAAATATTTTATATATTAGGTATAAATCAAGTTATTTTGCTGGGAAGAGTTGGAATCAATCCTCAGCTTCGAGGCACAGAAAGTAAACCTGTTGTTGTCTTTACGTTAGCAACCAATACGAATTACAAATATGATTCAGGTAGTATATTTTTGTATAATGCATTGTGGTTAGATTTTAATTAATTATGTGGGTGGTGTTTCTGAAATGCTGCAGAATGTGAGTTACCTTCTTAGATCAAATAAAATTAAACTTATTTAAGAGGTGTTTTTTTTTTTCCCTTGAACAGCATAAAAAATAATGCGGTATATTATATATTTAAGAGATTGCATCATTACTTTACAGAAAAACACGCTTCCAGAATAGATAAATTTATGGAAAAGTTCGAGTGTAAGATAATATATGCATATCTTGAACAGAAAAAAAATGAGTTCTAAATCTTCTATTCTACTGGACTGATTGTCGAAATTTAACTTAACGTTTTCCATGTCTCAAAAACATGACTTAGATTATATATTAGATTTATATGTAGCATTGTTCTAATGTAAGTATTTTGACAAAAATCGGACGTTTTCTGAAATAGACCAATTTTTTTTCCATATTTCGATTCTACCACTCAATTATGCGTAGATACAAAATTTTTTTTAATTTGCTGTGAAATTTATGGAGAAATTAAAAAAATTTATCTTGGCAAATTTTTTCACTTTGTGCCAAGAGTAATTCACTTTGCGAACTTTTTAATTTATAGCAGCCTATTTTTCTTTCCTTTTTTCATAGTAGACGATGGAAAAAAGTCATTGCTCATACTTTCAAATAATTTTAGCAAAAAGTGTAAATCACATTTGGCATTATTATTGCTTATAACAAAAATGCCTGATTTCAAAATGTGCCAGTATGTAAATTCATGTATATCTTAAAAAATTTTGAATAAAAAAATTCTTAATTTTTTGCAGGTGTGCCTAGAAATACATCTGCTTTAAGATGATGCTAAAATTTTTATACGTTATAATTCAATATATTTTTCAAAAAATTTATAAAAATTATTTTAAGATACAAATTTTAGAAATAAAGCATAAAAAATGGGCAAATTTTATTTGGAATGAACTTAAATTTTGAAATGTGAAATGAAGAATCAAATAAGTTTAATAAAAAAAGAGATATTAATAAATATATACCAAATTCAATTAACATAGAGGAGCTAAAATTTTGAGAGCTAATTTTTTAAAAACTACTTGTGTGATTTTTACAATATTTGGCATTTTGGCATAACTTGAGTCGTAGAATCAAAATATGGAAAAAAAATTAGAATGTCATTTCAGAAAAAGTCGGATTTTGTGTCACATACTTGTGTTAGAACAATGTTATATATAAATCTAATATATATCCTAAGTTGCGCTTTCGAGACATGGAAAACGGAAGTTAAATTTCAACAATCGGTCAAGTAGAATGGGAGATATAGAGCTGTCGCCCACCCTTTTTTGTGCAAGATGTACATTATCATGTGTGTTTAATATTTCATATAAAAAAGTTTTAATTTCGTATTTTAGTTAAATAGAGTTTTGTCATAAAGATAAATGGGTATTTAAAAGCATTAGCACACCCAACTCACAGTGATGCCAGATCATACAATATTTTGCAAATTTTCTACTTTTGACAAATCTATGTGACTAAAATTTATGTGTATACGATTTTGTAATTTTTTGGCAGTCCATCGTTTCCTCGTACTACTTTTTGCAATTTAAAAATATTTTAATATATCATAAAATGCTTATATGTTAAAATAATGTATCTGTTAACATTAGTTCATTAAATAAATAAATTCATTTAGGCTTAAATTGGCATCAGGCAATCTTGGGATCACAGAGCAGAAGCAGTTTTATAGCACTAGTCACTGCTATTTTCATGTGTTTGATTGATTGCTTTGTTTAATATTTGAAGTTTGCTTGTAAGCAGAAAAAGAAAAGGCATTTTCAAGAGTCACTTCAACCAAAACCAAGTATAAAAATAGAATATGTGTGGAACTTTTAGATTCCATACTTTGAATGAAGATGTCAGTGGAAGAAACAGAAATCTGCTGTATTTACTTTGTACCCTCACTATCCAGGAATACATATAGTTCAGATATTTATGAAAAGAAAGAAATGAGGATAAGAGACCAAGAAAAGGAACAAGATGATGAAGAGCTATCAAATGAATTTTTCTTTTAAATAATTGGAAAAAAATATGTACATTTTATATGACTTTTTTCCTTCTAAGCATTAGTAAATTAATCATGCATGCTATGATAATATGTTTCGTAATATATTTATTTTACTTCAAGTCTTAAAGAAAAATTTTATCAGAATTAATTACAAACAAAATGGAAAAATTTATTTTTCGGTGGCGCTAGGTATCTTCGCAGTGCAGTGAATATGAATACAGTTGATTCTTTTGAGATAACCACTTCTGAAAGTGATCTGTATTTATAAGAACATAAATTTACATTAGCTTTATAAACTGGTTACCTCCACAGAAAATCAAAATTATTTGGAATTATAAGTCATGAGTGTTCAATGTGTTTCTTCTACACTGGTTATCATAAATTAAGGAAAAATCACAAAAATAGCAGTAACTTCCTCAAAAATAAGCTAAACCATGTAAAATTTGAATTTGTTGCCAAGTAAGAGTAGCTGAGTAAAACTGCAATATGCAAATTAGTGGCGCTGCACTCGGAATACATCATCTGCGAGGAGCATAGAAGTCCATGTTTGAGAACAAGCCCACATATTTCACTGTGATAGTGACATCAGAAATCTGAGATAGCCAATTCCTAACAATGACCTCCAGGTATCATTTGCCTGCAGAACTACGGTGGAAAGACATTGGGAGACTAGAGGCACGACAAAGTCAAACAGAAGTGTCCAGATGGCTAAATGCGAGTCCTTCTGTGGTTCATAGACTTTAGAGGCAATTTCAAATCGCAGATTCGGCATCTATGATGTTCAGCCAAGGACTGTCAACTGCTAGGACGAGCGCCGATGACCGATATTTGACATTATGTGCACGCAGGAATAGGCCCGCTACGACTCTTCTTAGATCTTGCTTTGCTGCAGCCACCAGAAGGTTGGTGTCAACATCAACTGTGCATAGAAGGCTTCACGAAGGTTGTCTGTATGCGAGGCGACCAGCCATTTGCGTGACGCTCACGTCACGCCATTGAAGGGACTGTTTGCAGTGGGCACGACAACATGTCCACTGGACACCTGGTCAATAGAGGGCTGTTCTCTTTAGGGATGAGTCCAGGTTTAGTCTAGAAAGCGATAGTAGACACTATTTGATATGGAGAGAACCTGGAACCCGTTATCATCCGTCAAACATCTGTGAAAGAGATGCATACGGAAGAGGCAGTGTGTGTGTTTGGAATGGCATCTCTTTGGGTGGATGCTAAGATCTCCATGTCTTTCCAAAGGGAACCGTGAATGCTCAGGTTTATAGAGATGACATCCTTGATGCTTATGTGCACCCATGTCCTGGGGCAATAGGTGATGCTTTTCTGTTACAGGACGACAACGCAAGACCACATAGGGCTCGCATTGTAGATCTTCAACAGGAAACAATTATGTGCATGGAGTGGCCAGCTCGATCCCCGGACTTGAATCCTATCGAGCACGTTTGGGAGGCTTTAGGGAGGTGTCTAGCTACTCTCAATCCGCCCCTTCAGCCCCTTGCCGTGCTTGCAACTGCTTTGCAAGAGCGATGGCTCTCGTTTGCTATGGAACTGATAGACTGCATAATTGAAAGCATCACACATAGCTGTATGTGCTGTATTGCTTCTAGAGGCGATCATATTCCATATTGAAGGTACTTTTCCTATAGTAAATTGACACCTTCGATTTGTTCATTTTATACATGTGCTAATTTCTATACTACCATAATTGTCTGTTAATTTCTTTTTATGTTATTGATACCTTACTATGTGTTGTATATTGTGGGTAAGTTTCATAAAATTCTACATGTAACTTTTTCAGTAATCGTGATTTCCTTAATTTATGATAACCAATGTATAATATGTTTTATTTCAAATGTTAGATTAATTTCAAAGTGAAATATTTTGAAAACTGGTACATTACTGTCTAAGCAAACTGGAGTTAAACTTTAAGAAGTTAAGAAATGAATGTCTGTTCATAATTGGAATAACTATCTCATTGTATGTATAAAATTCCAAGACACATTCTGTAAGCTTTTTCCATTATTAAAATCCTTTTAAAAATCAATAATAAATACAAAAAACAACTTTTATTTATTTATTTACCATGTTTGTTTGTAATTTTTCTCTTTTTCATGCTAAATACCCATGCCTCTTTTATATTTTGACAATACTTAAATTTAATAACTGCAGCTTGTTTGTACAATTATCATGGGCAAAATGAACTTTATTTTTTAGAGGAATTCAGTATTAAGACATTTTTCAATAGGTAGCAATACATGTCTTTTTTTATCTTCTTATATAATTGTTCTATGTAGTCCATAAATGAGGCTGTGTTTATCCATGATTTCTCCCTCCCCTAGTGGTTATGTTGAGTAAGAAGTGAGTTTTTTTTCTTTATACCATGACAAGTATCAAATTTTTATTCTGTTCTTTTGAATGAAAGTGAATAAAATAGTAATTTAAGGTCATCTTTAATACATATGTTTCAGTTCTCAGTTTTTAATTAAATATGATAAATTAAATGTTTTCCATTACACTGCTAAGCTGCAGATTCTCCACATGTTTCTTATTAAATTTTAAAATATCACTTTTTCAAAAATGATGCATTGTCATTTTCTTCTAAAGGAAAGTTTTCAACATCAGCCAGTTTTTTGCTTTAAACTTTTGAAGCTATTGATCTACTAGAATGAAAAATTATCTTCAGTATTCTTATATATGTTTCTTCAGTGCGTATAGTCAGATCTGCATTTAACTTTTCAAGTATAAAGCCTATGTTTTGCACGATGGCATTTTAGTATGCATAGGAGACTTATAAAGAGACCTTTACCAAAGAACTTCTGTCATGCTCTTAATGCCATAAAACAATAATGGCTAAGAGAGTTTTTCAAGCAAACTGCTTGATACAAGCTGTTACTGCTCTTTATAAAGCAAAAATGCTTTCTTTCTCATCTGAACAGGTGTAAGTCAGTATCTTCATAGCATTAGGTATGCAAAAATGGAATCGGGCAGTCTTTTGGTCTGACTATTATGTTATTGTATAAACAAACAGTTTATACAATAAATACATAATATATACATAAGTTTATACATAATAGGTCTGACTATTATGTTATTGTATAAACAAACAGTTTATACACTAGCATAATAGTCAGGCCGAAAGACTTACTACTAAACAGTCTTTTTCTGAATACATTGAAGAACTGAAATGATTAGCTCTCTTTTTATGAAGTTTCAAAAACTTTCATCAGTGTAGTGGGACAGAGTATGAAATTTAGAGGACTCTAGATAATTCTATTAAATAGCTTTGAACGTTTGGAAGGTCAAAGGAAAAAATGATGTTAATTGAAAAACGATTTTGTCAGTATATGAATGCAAATATTCTTTATGAGATAGAGTACTTCTTTTAAGATTTGAGTCTGAGAAAACTTTAAAAATCTTCATTTCCTTGAGTGGAAGTGTTAATCTTGAAGGAAAATTTAATTTTTCTTCTCTACCAGCTTGGAAAAGTATTTATGAACAAAATTTTGGCTAGATTCGGCATTACAGGTGGAAATTCATTCTATAATGCATGGAGTGATACAAGTATTGTATTATCTTGACTAATGTGTGAATCTAAATTATAGCAAATGTTTGTAGCACATAGAGTATTTCATTCAGGCTGCTACTGTTCTAGCTGAAAATTGGAATGATGTTCAAGGAAAGGAGAACCCAGCTGATTGTGTGTCATGGGTAATTTGTTAGTTCATGAACTCTGGTGGAATGACCCAGAATGGTTAAAATCAAGAGAAATTCCATTTTCTCAAAAAATTCAAAATTGTGAGAAAGCATTGAAAGAACAACAGAAACACTTTCATGTGGTTTTGGAGTAGACATGGAAGAGTTAACAATGATTTCAAAGATCTTGTCTTTTGTAAAACTGCAAAGGGGGATTGCATGGTCTCTGAAATTTATCAACAGTGTCAAAATGCCATTGATGAAGAAATTTATAATTCCTAACTATGAAGGACCTGGAATACAGGTTATTATTTTTTGTTAAACAAGTTCAAGCAATAATTTTTCTTCTGAACTTAAAAGTATTAAAGCAGGGAAATCACTGCCAACAAAGTTTTCTATTCTTAATTTGTACCTTTTTCTGCACAATGTTGGTGTTTTGAGAGTTGGTGATATGTCACAAAATACCAACTGAAGATTCTGTCAGAAGCAGGCTATTTTGCGTGATAAACAAGTTTAATAAAACACATTGTCCAATGTTTTCATGGGAAATCTTTGCATCTTGGAGCTCGATCATAATACAATATTGACCTTGGTAAAGTTTCACAACGACAAATCAGGCTGAAGATATACTTAACAGTCATCCTATTTCCCCTCTTTCAACAGATTTAAATGATCTTGAAGTGTTAACGCCTGCAGATATTTTGATAGGTCGTTGAATGGCAAACATCTTAACGAAATATTTTAATAATTTGCCAGGCTTTCCGATTGGCAGTGGGTAACAAAATTTATTCAACTCATTTGTGAAAAGTGGTCACATACTTAATTAAACAATTTTAAAAAGAGGAGTATGTGGATGTTCATGAAGAATAATATGAAAATAGTGCCTTAGTCATCATTAAAGAAGATAACATGCCAGTTTATGATTGGTTATTGGGAAGAGTGGTGGATGTTTTTCCAGGAGGTGACAAAATACAAGTAGTAAACGTGAAGACAAAACATGGCATTTTTAAAAGATGTGTTTCAAAGATTTGCATTTTTGCCATTTGAAAATAATGTTCGAACATCTCATCTATAACTGTTAAACTTTTATTCTTATAAGGAGTTGTAAATTGTGCTGTGACTTATTTAACTAATTGACTTTTTTTACTTCTGATTGGACCAAGAGGTTCAACGGGAGAGTATGTTGCCTTACAACCCCTGACGTCATGAAATTTTCTCTTATTTATGATTGCAAAGAAGCAATAAGGAAGTGACCGGCAGAACTTGCAGTGAAGGAGGAGAGGCAGTAAAAAATCATGCCCTTTTGGAACACTGAAATGAACTGCATATTTCATGGTGGGAGGTGGCTGTAAGAAGGAATTTAAAGCTGAGGAAGATATCCAATGTAACCTGGAGCATACTAGCGACAATAAAAGGATTACAGTTCATCTCCATGTGATGTATAAATTTCATTTTCGAACCAACATTTACAATGAAACAATATATAAGTTGAAACTATTTTAGTATTATCTGAAACATTTCAAGAATTTGAAAATATATGTATAACTAAAAAAGCTGACAATAAACATATAACATATTTTCCAGCATATAGGAAAAATAGGGAAAATCTAATACAGACAAGTACCGAAAATCCGCCAACTCCTGAAATCCGCACTGCCTCTCAAAATATAAACATTGAATTTATAGGTTCCAGAAACCGCAGAATGGAGAATGAAATACCAAAGGAAAAATATTTATCCAATAATTATGTCAGAATTACCGAATAATAATGATTCTGTGTTAGTGGCAGAAAAAAAATCTTAACCCAGAAGAGGTTTTTAGTATGGATGATGTGTTCAGATGAGCCAACACTGGCATATCAGATAACCGATGATGAAATCATTGGCTCTGTTTTGAACTCGCCACAACAAGAAAACAATTCCGACACCAACACAGATAATGAATTTGATAGGAGTAAGAAAATATCTTTTAATGAGGGTTTGGAACATGGTGAAAAAAACTTAAAATATTTAGAAAAACAGAGCTGTGTCACAGAGCAAGAGATTATGACCCTGTAGAATTTACAAAAAGAAAATTACTCTAGAGCACCTATAGTTTTAAAACAAGCCTTTATCAGAAAAATGTTTGAAACAAGTAAAAAAAAGTGAAATATTTTATGCTTTATTAGTATCTCTAATTTTTACACGTCTCTATTGTATGTGTCCTTAATGCTTTAAAATATTCCTGCAATCACTAATATGAATGAATAATATAATATATATATAAAATTTAATGCATGTAATAAAATAATGTATATTATTGTACATAATAATTTAAGTAAATGTATCTAATATGCCTTATTTATTTTGCCCTTTTAGTCTGAATATTATGATTTGGCTTTTCTGTCCTGAAATCCACAAAATCCTAAAATCCGCACAACCTCTGGTCCCAGTACTATAATTTCACTAAAGTTATTTACATATATATAAAAGCCATAACAATTTCATTATTACCTTTGATTTGTTTTTTCTTCCTCATAAACTCCATGAGGTAGGGTTTGAGGTGATGGCATTCCATGATATTTTTTATTGTGCCATTTTGCATTTCCTGCGATGCATTCTATATTCTGTGGATTCATGTGCCAATTTCAGAATCAATGAAATTGTAATTGTGACTCACTTAGCAGTATATATAACAAGATTGCCCTAGTTATTCCACCTTATGCCACTTCCAACAGTCAGAAAAAATGGTTGATCCATTGTTAATATGTTTTATCAGTAGTAGTGGTATTTCTTTCATTAATATGTAGCACTATGATTGTAGACCATGATAAAAAAAATGTTTCTTTTGTTTTATGACAAATGCCTCCAAATATCCACTGAAGAGGAAGTATTCTTCCAGCATTATTTTTGCATTTTGTGAACTTGCATTTTTCAATCTCTGAAATGCAGTCAATACCACCAATTTTTCATTTCCTGATTCCACACCATTTCAGTGATGCATATCTCCCATAAATCATTATTCTAGCCAACAATTATTTTGTCTGCCATTCTTAATTTTTTTGGTAGAACTTGACTGATATTAGCAATAAATTCATCATGAAGTTATTGTATATGTTACACTGTTTACTTTGAACCAGTTTTTACACATGCTCTAACACTTTTTCAACATGTGAATGTTTCACTAGCATTAAATGCATTTTTCATTTAAATGTAACTTCACTCAATGCAAAAAGACTGCAGTATCAATTTTCAGGTATTAGGCTATTTTTCTGGAAACAGCATACTACCTGAAAACTGATACTGCAGTCTTTTTCTGGAAACAGCTGCCAGACTTTGTTTCATTTTGAGGCGAGTTCAACAGATTGATAATGATGAAGCATTACATAAAATTTATTTTGATGTGAAAAGAGAGAAAATAAAACACAAGGACTTACTGCATATACACACTGAACACTGAACTGTTCTAAAAAATGTTTTGTAAAACATTTAAAGGTCATTGCTGACTTCATACCAGTAATTTATAGCTGCCCTACATTGCATATATATGAGTATATATATGATATCATTCTTTTTTTTTTTCCTAAGTACAATCACTTTTCTTTTACTTCATATTTTATTTAGAAAAAATAAATTATTACATCAGTTTTGTGACTTATACTCCCTCTTTCCAGAAATTTTTAACAAATTGCCAAAATTTCAAATGTTATTTCATTATTAAAACAGCTGTTACATAAGCCTTTGGTGACGTTTGAAAATTTCATTTTATCGATCAGACAATTAAACTTGACAATTTAGGCAATAAAGTACAAAGTCTGCTTCAACAAAAAAATATCTAGTATAAATTTACTAAAAATATTACAATAAACCAGCTTGGAACTGTTTTATGAATTGACCTTAACTTTTATATCTAGCACATGAATTGAATAGATTTTGGAGAAAATACTTTTTTGGCTTAATAGATTGATTAATATACTTTAAAATATGATAATTAAGAAATGTGTAAACTATTTTTAGATCATATTTTAAACATTGTTTTGTATAGCTTAGAATTACAATGAAAGCTGATCCCAGGTTTGCAATATTATTACAAATTATTAAAATTAGATTATTTAGCGGGGAAACATTTCCTTATTTCAGTAACAGATAATTAAGTGTAGAGGTGAAAGTTATATCCTATATAATAAATAGTAGTTGGTTGTTTGAGAGCGTTAAGCTTGTCAAAAAATTTCTAGGAAATTATGAAAGCGCTCCCCAAAGTTATTACTAAATTTTGTCTTTAAAGGTTCTAATAATTGTTTGTATAATTAAATTATTATGTTAAGGCCTTTTTTATAAAATGATGTTTATATATATAGTTGTAATATATGTTTCATCAAATTGGTAACTACCATTTGTATTATTTAATTTATCTGTATGATTATTGTTAAATTTTTCTATTTTAGGAGAGCTTCATCAAAAGACTGACTGGCACAGAATTAGTGTATTTAAACCAAACTTACGAAATTTAGTTCTGGACTATTTGAAAAAAGGGTATGAAAGTTTTTATACAGATTCTTTTATTAGAAATTAATTTGCTTATTGAAAATTATGATACCCTATTTTTATCATAAACTTTGTAATTAAAAAATTTTTTATTTTTGATTGACTGGCTAAAAATCTGCAAGAGTATTAATGAATTAGGAAGTGAAAAAATATTTTCAATATAATCTCAAATTTACTATTTAATGGGTACTAATGCTTTGTTCAAAATTCCCCAAAATATTTTCTTTGGATATTTTCAAGAAATCTGTAATTGCTATATATATTTTATTTATTAAATTCAAGATAAAATGTTCATACAGTTTAGTTGAATATGTGTAGGGAGTATGCTATTAGATTTGTTAAATAACATTGTGAACTTGCTAAAAAGAATTGAGATACTCGGAAAATTGTTTCTAGAATTTTATGTGTAGGGTGTATAATAAAAATGACATTTCCAGTATATTTTTCCTGGAAAAAAAAATTTCTGCAGAATGTGGGTAAATATGAATATAGAACTAGTTGAGGTGTCCAGAAGTGCATAGTAGTTTTCATTCAAGGACAACTGGTTTATTTTTTATCGTGCAGCACAACACATATCATGTTAAGTCATGTTATTTTCCACTCTTTCATGAATATTGCTGTGTGAAAATTGTGAACAGAAGATTATGTAGTGTATGTGAAATCTGAGCAAAATGAAAATTTATTCAATAAGAAAATGTATATCATTTACTATTAATTACTGCTTTATTAATTAATTTTTTTAATTATTTATTTGTCGGTATTATTTTAGTGAATTTTTATTGAATAAGGACAAATTAGGATTCCCACATGTTTTTACAATTTTCACAGTGATGTCTGTTGTTTCTGTGTATATGTGTGACGATATTTTTGTTTACAATAATTCTTATATTAAACTTCCAAAAAATTTCATTTTCTGTATTTAATTCCTGCAGGACGGATGCATCACATATGCATCAGCAGCTAATTCTCTTACAAGATGGCACGCCACTTAGCGCAACTCACCTTGGAAATGGTGTGTTGCACCAGTGCATCACCCTGCTGCTAGCGACATTTGGGACTGATGCACATATGATACATCCATCTGCAGAGGGGTTTTAGTTCAGCAACATGCCATTGCAAAGGGGTTAAGTTTTCTGTATTAATGTAAAGAATTGATTATATTGTGGCTAAAACTGGAACTAGAACTAGAAGTGTTACTTTTCAGGAAGCCCATAAGAGTTTTTAGTAGGCAATGGAAGTAATACTTTATTTGAACCCATAACAGTTTATAATGAAAAACTATATCAAAATATAATACAGAACTTAGTTTAAAGACTTTTGTATCAAATAGGAGCAGCATATTAGATTTTGGCTAAACTGGTAAGTCGGAAGTGGTATAGATTAGAAGCTCTGAATAGATTTTTGGGAAAAAATTGCACAAATAATTTATGATATAATCTCAGATTTGGCATATAAAACTCATATATGCATATACAATGCATATGCAATCATGATTGAGAACAACATAGTAGACGTTGACTATGTATGATGAACCAAAAGTGGCATTTTACTTGGAACTCTTAACGGATTTCCATTGAAATGTCTAGGATCAATATAATAAGAATTGAAAACAGCACATATTAAGGCTGTTTCTATTACATCTAGACATGATATTTATTTATATCAAACAGAAGAAGAGAATAATTTTTATACCAGTTTTTCATTTGCAGCACTTTCAAACTCATCTAATACAGCTATATTACCAAAAAAATATACTTGCACTGTTGAGGTTGATGAAGCGCAAACAGCAAATTTGAAAACACCTATCACTTTACGTCTTGCTGATCTTGGAATACACAGTTATCACTATTTGTTTGTATTTCTAAAAATTAACGAGCATTGTTTACTGATACTTGCAGATCAAAAGGAATTTAGATTTGTTAGTACTAAAGAAATAACAAAGAAAAAAAAATTAAATTATGGTTTTTTGTTTCAAAGTTAGTTAAAGCACACATAATAAACATTGAAAAAAAAATTAAAATTTCAACTAAAATTAAAGTTCAATGATATGAGAAAGTCAGTACTTCATAGTTCACATTTAATCATTACTAGGAGTACCTAAGTCATAGAACTACAATTTAGTAACTACTCGTTTAAAATCACCAGTGGCTGTATAGACTGTAGCCACTTGAACTTTTTTGTTGCTGCCTGGATGAATTAAGGTAATTCTTCCAATTTTCCATTGGTTTGGAGGCAATTGTTCGTTTTTGATCAGAACTAAGTCACCACATTTTAGATTGGGAGACACACAAAACCACTTAGCACATTGTTGAAGAATTGTCAAATGTCATCGTTTCCAAAAACAGTTTGCACAGTTTGTTGAGCTAGAAACCAACATTTAAGTCTTGAAGATTCAACATCACTCAAGTCAGATTCAGGAATGGCAAGCAAAGGGGCTGCAATCAGAAAATGACCTGGAGTCAATGCACTAAAGTTGTTTGGATCACTAGACATCACACATGGAGGACAAGAATTCATATATGCCTGTGTAAGCACTGTTAAGAATTGCTCGTAAGTTAGAAGTGTTGGTCCCAATACTCGTTTAAGATGAAATTTCACAGACTTCACATTAGATTCCCACAAGCCACTGATGTGAGGGGATGTCAGAGAATTAAATAACCAAGTTATACCTTCTGAGGAAATGTATTCGCTTTTCTCGATCCGAGCTGCATTTTTA
Source organism: Stegodyphus mimosarum (assembly GCA_000611955.2). Taxonomy (NCBI): domain Eukaryota; kingdom Metazoa; phylum Arthropoda; class Arachnida; order Araneae; family Eresidae; genus Stegodyphus; species Stegodyphus mimosarum. Next base: position 729,207 of record KK118861.1, read on the forward strand.
TAAATCTCTTTCGGTTCCTTAATACCATCTTTGAAGTTAGTTGCACAGTCACTCGAAATTTCAGATGGTTTGCCTCGCTGGGTGATAAATCTTTTTAGAGCTGCTAAAAACATGAAGTATATAGGTCACTGACTAACTCCAAGTGTACAGTTTTTGTTGAGAAACACACAAAAATATACACATAACACTTGAAAGTTTTAGCTCTTCTCCCAACTTTGAACTTAATCGAATATGGACCAGTATAATCAATACTGGTAACTGCAAAAGGTTTTGGAGGTTGAACTCTGGGCGATGGTAAATCACTCATTATGTGAGTCCCAGTCTTACCTTGATTTCTAATACAAGGAATGCATCTGTGAATTATCTTTCTCACTACATTTCTCACCGAAAAAAGGATACATTAAGCACATCTGCAGTTATCTTTGGAATCACAAATGCGTATGTATGAAATTTAGAATTTGACTCAAAGTGTGGGGTAAAGTTCAATTCCACTTCTGCACTCAATACAGTGTTGAATGAACCAAGGTACAAGACTTCAGTTTTTTGTTAAGTCTACCTAACTTTAGTTTTTTCGCATGTTGTTCACTTATGAAGCTGGTTTCACTGACACAGTCTAGTAAAGTCCTATAAGGGATGGCTTTACCAGTGAAATCACTAACCTTAACGAAAGCAATGCACAGTAAAACACACTTTTGCTTCACCTTTAGGATATCTAATTCTCCTGTACACGTTGTGGCATTTGTAGTGACTTCATTCTTTAGTAAGAACACTTCAGCACTGGGAGATAGTGAAGACATTTGTTTTAAGTTCTCATTTTCACTAATTTTTGGAATTTCGATCAAAAGGAAGAACAGTATGATGAGGCAACTTACATGTCATACATTTATGTAAACTACAACAATTTTGTACTAAAGATAGGCTGAAAAGATAAACAATTAACAAATTTAAAGTTTGTGTTTCTTAACAAATTTGATTCTTTTTTGGATACAGAAGTCTAAAAACTTACCACATTTGTGAAGAGACAGATGCGTGAGAGAGAATTTCATAGTGTATAATTGTGAAACTGTAATTTTTGTAAAATTTGTAGGTTGAGAGAGAGATTTGATCTGTAAAAGAGGAGTTTTTAATTTTCAGGAGTACTGAAAATTTTTATATTAATAATTCCAGGGTCTTGGATAATTTTAAGCTTACAGGAATGGAATAAATCTGTCTAAGTGTTAAGAAAGCTTTATTTCCTCTTGACAATATATGAAACTGAAGATGATAAATAATACAGCTTTTTCCACTTTTCAGTCATTTACACTGCTTTATATTAATTTATATGATATGACAAATATTATTTTGACTCCATTTAGTTCTTAATTTTTAAAAAAGTTTCCATTAACTCCATTTATAATATGCAATACCATTAATTTGTGCAATTAATAATATATTATTTATTTTCTTACTTGTTTTCTTTTGCCTGTTTAGTTTTAACTTAAGCGAGATATATATGCAGTTAAAAGTCTGAGATCCAGACTTCCAATATCCGGAATGATCTAAAATCCGAACCTCAAAGCCACCAACAACTTTTTTTTTTTGTGTGTGTGTGTATGCTTTACACGTGTGCATTTGAATTTTCTCCCATAATAAAACATATGAAGAGTTGCAATTCTTAATTTCACTTTGGCACTAAATAAAATACATTGTTATTCAAGAAACAATCATTTTAGCATAAATTTGTATGATCAATAATTTGGCTCTGTAGCTGCGTATATGCTTGGCATACATCTCAAACCGAAACATTCTGCATAGAAACATCATTCACTTTACACTATAAAATATTTTATATCCCTGATGCCAGCTTGGTGAATCATCATTATTATATTTTGCTTTCATCATCGCATATTTATCAATACATGACAACTTGAGTAATGACACATGCAGTAATGACCCTTTTTTTTTTTTTTTTTATGGTAATTTAATAGCCAAAAGTATGGTAACCTTTTCTGTTGAGATTATTCTTGACGATGGTTAAAAATTTAAGTTAACCGTGCTAAGAAATGTTGAAAAGGAAAATTTTTAACAAAAATTTCTTTCCATATGCTAAAAACAGATTTTGTTAATAATACTCAAAGGCCAAAATATGACATTCAGTGCTATTTGAACTAAAAATAACTGATTTCTTATTCATATAATCCAGAAGCGGTGCCAGACCTTGTATTGCCACACTGGCTGGAAAAATTTAGGGAATACAAGTTTTTTTTTTTTTAGATTTTGAGAAACACTGAGCAACAAAATTAAGTGATGGCAAAATTTTTAGAATTTAGGTAAAGCACTGGGACCCAAAATTTAGGGGCAGCAAAAATTTAGAACTTAAAGAGGAGCTTTATAGCAGGATTTAGGATCAGCAAAGCCTGCATCAAGTGGTAAGATATCTAGCGCTGGCTCTTGATAAGCCTTAAGTATATGTGGGAATTTATTTATTCAGGACTCAGATAAGCCTTAAGCATTTTCCGGAAATAGCTGTAAGTACAATAAATAACTAAAATGATACATTTCAGGGTTAACTGTGTCAGTGCACAACAGAAGCAAAATAAAATCTAGCAGAACAACTTGTCTTTCGGTGCCAATCTCATGATACATATCCAATAATGTATAGTGAAAGCTGTTAAGCTAGGCTAAAATTATACCTTATTGATTCTAAGAATATTTTTTGCAGACTGTTTTTATTACAGCAATTTTATGAAAGTTAATATTTGAACTTTCGATTGTGTCGAAAAGAGTTTCTAATACTGTAGTTGCAACAGGATGTAGAAAGAGAAAGCATGTTTCAATATCCATTAAACAAAAAATGAAATTGCTGGAAATTTAGATCTGGGTATATCAAAATTATGTGAGGAGTATGACATTGGAAAGTCAACTGTATATGATATGAGAAAAGGGAAAAAGAAACTTTTTGAATTTTTTGTACCCCACTTGCAATGAATAACAGAAATATTATTTGTTATGCTAAAAGTCATGACAAAGTGATGATTGAGTAGGTCAGACAGTGTCACGGCAAAGGCATGCTATTGACGGGTTCAATGCTAATGGGTCAAGCCAAAATATTTCATGAAGAAATAGAACTTAAAAACTGAATGTACATATTCGATAGAATGGTTAACCAAATTTTAAAATTGCTGTGGTATAATGCAATTAAAAATTTCTGCTGAAAAAGGCTTCAGCTGATAGTGAAGCTGCTGAACTATTGCTAGATGAATTCATTGAACTGACTAATAGTGAAAGTTTATCTCCAGAACAAATTTACACTAATGAAACTGGTATTTTCTGACAATATGTTATTGGAATAGTGTACATGCTGAAATGCAAATATAAAGTAGCATTTTTAAAATCCATGTTAAATTTCTATAATAATAGCAAGACTATTCAAGAATTTAAAAAAATATTTTAGCATAAAATCTGCTGTGTAGAACATCACAAGATGTGTCTTCAGATACTTTAAAAAATGCTTTGCATAATTTATGACCAGCTATCATATTTCATGATGAAAATGATAGCCACGAATTTGAAGGTTTTCAGATATCGCAAACCAAAGGTGAAATTTTCCAATTGGTACGTTTTGTAAAGAAATGTGGAGAAGTGGTAGTACATAAAGATGATATAATATAAGTTTTTCTTTGCAGGGACAGTGTCCCAGTTAATGGACTTCAAAATCTGTAGTATGGTTCTAAATCCAGAAAATACCACTACTGATAGAGAGGTTATTGAAAGAAAAAAAATTTCGATTGACAAATTAGTTGAAATTCTCAACTCGGCCATTAAAAGACTTGTACAATGGAACAAGAAATTATATCTGTGTATAGAAAAAAAAGGGGAAGTAGTAGCACAAAAAAGGTAGCTACTTAAACAACTTTACATTAAAAGAAATGTTTAAAAAAGTAATTTGGGGGGGGGGGGTTGTTTTGTGCATGCATGTGTGTGATAAGTTTTGTTTGATACCCTTCAGATCACTAGTGGTTCGTTGTTTTATAAATCAAAATTTTTTATTTTTAGCGTTATAATTTCTGCGTGTCATCATCACATTTAAACTGGTTATCTAATATCCTGAAAAATCCCAAATCTGGGATTACCAAAGTCCCAAGAAATCTGGATCTTGGGCTTTATACTGTATATATAATGATTTGAAAGCTGAAGATAGTTGTTGATGGCATGTTGAAGCGTAAAGAAGACAGTTACAATCATAGCCAAGTTTTAACATTCCTTTTATTCTTATTGACTGTTAAGTCAGCACAGATTAAGTGATGCAACAGATGTGCTTGTTCTAGAATATTTTAAAAAAAATTTATGAAAGAAGTAGTAACAGCAAGTAGGTAGGAAAAAAGTGGGAAAGCTGATGCAATGTATTCAAGGTGGTTTATGGTTCCCAATTCCACCTTCCTCAACAAAAGTTTTGACATTGGCTGCTAAAAGTTTGTTTCTCAAATCTGAAATCAAAGTCTGCATCTTTAGCCTTATATCCAAATCATGCGACATGGATTAATTTGAAAATGATGCTGTTTAGAGTTATTTATTATAAGCAGGCACTATTTTTATTTGGAAACGTGAACTATCCAAGTTAAGATGTTAAGGGACTAATGCAAATTAGAATTTTCCTTAGCATATTTTATATCTTACGTAATCCACCTTCAAAGAGAAAAAAAGCTTAGCAACAGAAAAACATTAAAGGAGTAAAAAACAAAGTGAAACATTATGAAATATAAATCATGAAATTTTGAGGTAAATAACAATTTTTAAATAACATAGAACTAAATTTTAAGAGTTACATTTTTAAAAGTAAGGAATTTTTAGAATCCCAGTGAAATTTCGATTTTCACTCTGATTTAAAAAATTCTTCTTTTTGCAATTAATTATAATGGTTCTTCAGGGAAAGTTTTTCTAACATTTTTTTTAATACAAAGTAATATTTTTGGCACAAAATAAAACAAAAAAAAAATTAAAAAATTGCATAACTAAAACGTATGCATTGCAACAAATCTCAAAATTTATATCTTAATTTTCAAATTTATGATTGACACTATTAATTTTTATAAAATCTTACTGAAGTTATGATGTCATTCTTATTTATTTTTCTTTAAATTCCTTTATATACATACTGAAAATCCCACAATTCTCTAAAAGCAAATATTTCCATCAGGTTCATTATATCCTTTTCAACTGACTGGTGCGTTTTTGAACCAATGTTTAAGGGTTGCTCAGCTATTGCTTGAAAAGACCGCTGTTCCGTATATAAGGTAACTGACCTTTGCGAACTGCATTAAAACATTCCATTGTTTAAAAAAAGATTGCATTTATTGCCTAAAAAAATGGTAGCTTTCAACTAGTATCTTAAAAAATGGTAGCTTTCAACTTTTCTTGTATAAGAAGTAAAAATAGGTCACTGGATCTAAACCAGTTCTCCCAACAACGTACCCTGTTCTTTACATTCAATTACTCATTAGATAATATTCATTCACCATAATTTCTTATTATTTTTTCTGAAATGTCACTTTTTTAATTGCATTACCCATAATCAATTTTATTATAGTTTATTCACTTTCATCAATCATTCATATTTTTGTATTCATTATAACAATATTCAGTATTACAATCTTAATGTTTTCTGTACTGCATCCCTGAAACACAATCTTATATCATTTTCTATACTAATATTCAAAATTATTTCATTCATTTTTCGCATATCCAAATTAAAATGGAGAGTTAAGGGACTATTGCAAATAAAAGTGAAAATTTTACTTAACATATTTTTTCTCTGACTATAAACTAAAAGAATTGATAAAATGCTAACTATGATTTGCACTAATCCCTTAAATCGTCTTTTTTAATTTGATTACTTCTCCTTTCCATCCTAAAAATAGTGACTGTTTCTAATAAATTGCTCTAAACTATGTCATACCAAATTAATCCTCCCCACTTGATTCTTATATAATTCTGATTCATGCATTTGCATCACATTTCAGTCAATAATAATTTTCAGTTTACAAAATGAACCTAAATTAGCCAATGAGAAAAAAGTAGACTATTATTTAAAAAAAAAAAAAAAAAAAAACTTCATTTTGGAAATGAAGCATTTCTCTCATTTCCCTATCTTACGTACGTGCTGTTCGCTTCTGCTCCTTATTTCTTCAAATATTCTAAAAAATGTAAAAGTAGCATTGCAACTATTCAAAAATAGGTACACTATTTGTGTTACCAGCACTTTTGTTAAATGGTGGAATTTTAATAGGAATGAAATTAAAAAAGACTTTAATTTATTTACAAAAATGTACATTATTTTGAATTTAAAAAAAAAAAAAAAGATTTCTCAATTATTGTTTAGTTTTGGCTGTGGTTTTGTCTTTTCAT
>KK118861.1:735660-764599 GCA_000611955.2 Stegodyphus mimosarum
ATTTAGTGTTTGAATGAATGATTTCCAAATCTATAATGCTTTGGTCCTTAATTTGTTGAAATAAACAAAGAATGCATGTAATTAAATTAAAACAAACTTAAAGTACTCATAACCTGAAAGTCTAGTTTAACCTTTTAAATGCTGCACTTTGATTGAAAATTAAGAAATGCTATTTTTACTCATAAAAATTACATTAAAATGTAATAATAAGAACTACAGAAAAAGAAATTTCTTAAAGAAAACTTTTGTCAGTTATTTTCAGTATATTCCTATTTGGGAACATTGGTGGGTAATGATATATTTTTGAATGTGTTTTTCATTTGTAGTAAATTAGCAATAAAACTTGGCTTATCAGGAGAGAAACATGCCAGAGTGAAACTTAAAATTAGTAATGAAACAATTTTATATTTGACATAGATTCAGATAAAGATATAGACTTGGCTTATATGCACAAATTTTAAGTAGTTCTGACTGAAAATTAAAAATTACTATACAATTACATATATAAACATTACAATACTTTTAAAATATAAAGTTGTTAAGCATACTTATAAAAGAAAATAGGAAGGAAAAAAAATGAAAACAGACAGTTTTTATATACAAACTTAAAATAGTTCTGATTAAAATATATTGTGAAATAACATTGGTTAAGTTTAAAGCATCTATAAAGCATAGAGTTCTCTGTCAGTATTCTTATAAAAAATGTTAGGAATAGAAAAATGTGAAAGCAGATAGGAATACAGAATACAAAAAATAATTCACACTTGTATAAAAAGTCTAATAGATGAGAAAACAAAACAAATATATAAATTATTAGCTTTGCAGGCTTTGATCAATTTTTAAATATTTAGATTGTAATTTTGTTTGCTGCCTATGGTACTAGGGAAAAAAATTTTCATGCAATCTTTGTTTGCACTTAAAGCTCTTTTCTGTTTTGCTTTTTTTTGGCACACAACAGAACATCCATGAGAAGACTAAGATAATATGCATCATATTTTCTTAAAGATTTTGATTGATGTGTAAAAGGACTAGGAACAAACACTATGAATTTTTGGTTTCATTCTAAGTAAATTTACTTATCTTCAAAAGCTGAGATATGACAGTGCTTGAGCTATGTGGTTTGCATATGCAAAATCCATCCAGTGACAGCTGCCATATCAATACATTTCTGACTAAATTCTAGTATCATTTTTTACTCCAAAGATGAGGTCAATAAGTCACCATAAATCAATCTAGTAAATCTATTAATTCATTCATTATACATCTTTATAAGGTGCAGCTGAAGAATATCAGGTGTTTTCTTTATGTACTCAGCAAAAGCATTTTATGTTGCCTTGAGACTCACGAGATGAATAATTGGATTGTGACATATGTATACTTCCCCATCACTTTTTAAAATCAAGCTTGCCGCTTTGCCCTTTTGAAATTACTGTAGGAGATTCTACGGGCCATCTTCCTGTTTGACTCTCATACTGTTCCAATTGCTTTAAAACCTTTATCAAATAAGTTAACAGTTTATGTGATGTAAAAAACTGTCAATATTTGGTGCTTTTCAGAGTTTTTAAGATCAGATGAAGTTTCCCATGCAGCTTTTGATCCCAGAGGTAAATTTCTGTTTTTAGAACTTCTTCCACTATATCTGTTAATTACATATGCATATCCACTTGCCAAACAATCCGCGTTTTGTATCTGAAGCATATTGGTTTACCTTTTACGACCATTTTAGCTGAATGATGACTATAATAAGGCACCAGTGACTCATCAGTACTTGGTTTTTCATGGTATATGCCAAATTAATAAACGTTTTACTGAAGCTCTTCTTAACAGCGAGAAGTTTTTTTTTTTTTTTTTTCATTTTATTGTCAGGAACCAATTTTACATTATCAACAATATGAAAGTATTTTTTTAAACTTTCAAAATCTATTCCAAGGCATAACTGAAGTAACAACTGGAATCATAATATCTCTTTGCATGCTAGAGTATAAATCTTCATCTGGTAAATGATGATATCCACTAAGTAAGAGTAATCTAAAAAAAATTACCTAAATCCTTTTCATCACCATCCAGTGTTTCACCTTTTCATAAAGCATATAACTCTGTCATTTTTGCCAGACAGATAAAATAATCTATTGGTAAAAAATTTTTTGATAGGAAAGTTAGTCTCTCCAGCGTTTTGCTCCAGTGATAATTTTTTTTTTAACTTCTTCATGAGTTGTGCATCCACTTTTGTCTGGAGACAATTGACAGATATCGGCAACAGTTTCATTAGAATCATTTGATAAAATCTTAAAATAAGCTATAGCCTTTTTAATTATTAAAAATTTCTGTGGATATGGCATATCTGGTACAGAGCATTCTGTATCACATTATGTAGTGATGATGAAAGGTTTGCGTTGAATCCAGCTGCAGCAGTAAACATTCCACACCCCATTTGCCACCTATCCTTCTAAAGGGTGGGGACACAAAGAAGACTAAACAAGAAACAGGCACTTTTTCCATTTCATTCTGCTTCACATCAATGGCAACAGAAAATTTAAATGTCATTTTTCTACAGTGTCAGCAAAATAATGTCATTTAAAAAATCATAATTTTGTACTATGAAAGATGCCTGTGTTTCAGTTTGGGAACATGCAAATTTGCTTTGTTATATCAAGAACATTTTTTGTCAGAATTTTTATAATTAATGTTAAAACAAACCTTGTTAATATTATTATTCATTCATTTTTAAATTTTGATATATTTTCCTATTTTAAGAAAATGTTTAAGTAGTACAGTGTCAAAAATACTAAAAAGTTTTTTTTATATGAATATATTTTATGCATTTTTAATATTTTATACACCACAGAATTAATTTCTAGACTAATTTTCATGCTCAAATCAAGTATGTCTTTGATTATAAATAATAATTTTTACAAGACAGTTTAAATAAAGCTTTTTTTTAACTGAATTTTAAACTTCATCTTCTCATTTGTGAACACTGATGTGTAAAATGTTAAAGATGAATCTTTTAAAATATTTTTACAAAAAATATTTCTTTCATGTATTCTTCATGGCTAGAATTTGGTTACCAAATAAATGTTGAGGAAAATTTATCATGCATCACTTAGTTTATGTGTTGCAAATTTATTGTTTCCTTTAACTGAAGCATTTGATTTTGGAATTTTTCTTTTGGTCAACCAGATCCAGGGTCTTTGTTGAAGGTCGTATTCTGTATGGAGAATTTACTGATGCCAAAGGTGTTATTCATAATTCAACTAGCATAATAGCCAGTAAGTATACTTTATTTATACAGTAAATTTAAAGTACTTTTGTATTAATATTTTTAAAAACAGGTCAGTAAACTGTAATTTAACATTTTTTAGAGTGATGTTTCTGGAGGTTGACTGTATTTAATTTTCCAAATTTTTGCTGTGAGCGACCAATGCAACTATAATATTTATTAATTATATATGCAATAATTAACTGTTTATAGCATAGTTTATCAATTTTATATTGTAAAAAAAGTTGTTGTTTGCTACTACCGTTTTTTGCTATATTGTTAGATGCATACATACAGACATGCATGTATATATGACATTTTAATATGTGAGAATGATAAAACACTGGTTACCATTTATCCTCTTTGCAAAAGTGATCATTATCCAATACTTTATAATAGGATTTGACAATCATATGTGCAAATAATCTATTAATTTATATGTTGGTGTCTTCCTATTCATTTGCATAGCCAGAGAAAAATTTAGTAGAATTTTGCGATTTGTTGGTTAGTTAATATTTTTGCTTTGAAAATAAAGCGGCTTGGTTTTTCTCCAACTGATAACTTCAGAAAGATTAATCAAAAGCATAAGAGGCCATGCAAATGGATAATCATAAAAATATTGTTTTAATAAATATATTTACCTGATAATAAATAATTGAGTTGGGAAACCAAAGAATTTAACCATTCCCTTGCCCAAATACAAACCACAGATCTTCCAGTTGCCATTTGAATATGCTAACCATTAACACCACGAGAGTATGCATGGAGGAATTTGATAATTCGTTACATTTTGCTTACTTAAAGGGTGACTAGGGAAAGCCATTACCTTTGTTCAGCCAAATCTGGCTCACATTTTAGTTCAGGTGCTACCGTTAAGCTAAATTTGTTATTATATCCATAATGTGAGAAATCACTGGGCTTTTGTCGGAATTAAAACCACAGATCTCCCATTTGCCAGCTGAATGAAATAACTACTCATATCATGCATAGAGGGGTGCAATAATTCCCATAAACTGTTAATATATAAGACAACAGGAACAATATGTCATAAAAAAATTTCTACAAAGTAACTTAAATTCATAGGACTTCTTAGATCCTGTGTGGTTATAAATATGTGAAATAATGCCAGATTAATGTATCTTAATACCCTAATTACTAATTTTATAATTTGCCATTTCGTTAAGTAATACATAATTGCCATAATTTAAGGTATTTTGGGCTTTACAGTATTTTGCTTGTGGATCATGTGACTAATCCATAGTAAATGAATTTTGTCTACCAGTCAGTCAGCCTACTGCTTTCTAGCAGAGCAATTTCTCATGTTATGTGGAAGAGTGGTTTTTTAAAATTTTTGCAGTTTATTCTAAAATACAATTTCCAGAATAAGTTTCAAATATTGCATTACAATTGCAAACTTTTGTCACAGTTACTGTAAAAACTGTTGGTTCTGATAAGAATTTTCTAAATAAAAATCATTTTCAAAGTATTTTAGAACAAAAAATGCTTATTTTGCATGCAAGAAGTATTTAAAAGCTATAAATGTGTACGCATTTAGGAAATTCCTCTTTCTGCCTACATTATAGAAACTGGAGCAATCAAAAATAAACATAAATTTATTTCCCTATATGTCATTTTTTAAAAATTATTTGATTGTATGTCAAGACGTGCAGTAAATTCAACAACCGCTCCAAGTGACAAAATAATCTCTAACTATGCGACTAACGTGTCTAAATTATGGGAAACATGCTCAAATAAATATTCCTAGAACTTTGACCGCTCACTATAAACATCACTTGTACTATGATTGGTCTAAAGCTACCTAAAGACTTGTCCCTTCTCAGTGGAAGTGAAATAGACCCAACCACATATCAAGGGAGGATCACAAAATGGTTTTCTCCTTAAAGTTGGATTGGTAGACCATACCGGGTTTTTTTTGCGTCAATATTGTATGCGCTATAGTAGTGATCATGGAATAGGCGTCCAAGTATTTTCACATAGTACATTTCTATTTTGGCTGCTGTGCAATTCCAAATTGAATGGGTGCCAAATTCATGCAGTTCTGATGTTTTTATAAGGGAAACTAGATTATTGTATTTATGGGGAGAATAAGAGCATAAAAAAGAATTTTTCAAGGAAGATAATTATTTTATTACCAATGTTTATTTCTTTCCTAATTTTATGGATGTATCGCTCTTGTATGGAATTCTTAGTGTACCTCCATTTTTTTGTCTTTCACACATTAGCTTGGAAAAAAATTAGTCACCATCAAGATTGCAAATGCTCTCCAAATTTGTAACGCTTTACTATATTTTGGTGTGGATGTGGTTATTCAGAACGTACTAAAATTTCCTTTGTTTTCTCTCAAGGTAAAGAACCGCAGTTTTTTAAAATATAATTAAGCAAATCCAGAAAAAGTAAACAATAGCATCAATTAACAACAGTCTGATATTTTTTCAAATTCTGAAGAAACGAAGTGTAAAATGTATTGTTGCATGTGTACGGGCTCGTTATGGATTGAATGCACAAGTCAATAAAAAGTTAATAAAATATATTCTTTTCACAAGAAGTAAAACAAAATGTTGAAATATTTCTTCAGAGATATTCGTACAATTTATTATTTACTAGAATATTCTGGTAAAACCTCGATTTTTCATGATATTTGCGGATGGCACAGTAATTACGAGATATTTATTTATTAAATAGTAAGTGCATGCGCTCTTGTATTTTTACTTTTCCGACTAACTAAATCATCTGCATTGCATGGGAAAATAAAACAATTTTAATTACAATTCTAAATAAATACGAAATCCGTAAGAGTATATAAATTATTGAACATAGACTTGTTGGTAATCGGCAGATGACGTTAAAAATGTGGATAGTGATAAATAAAATATGGGTCTGCACTTCTGAATATTGTTTCTGCTTACATATTAAATTAAACCTGTGGCTTCTTTTATCAGCAATATAATTAACTTTTCCCATTCTTATCAATTTCAATGGTGCACTCATTTTTATCTGCCTTATTTTTTCTCCTTCATGTCAGTAGTGCATACTTCTTAAAGATAATTATTCAGTATATCAATTTTAGATGATGAATCCAGTTTTCTTGCAAAACTTGATTTTTCTTTATTTGTTAACTATCAGCGCATAAATTGCACAATTTTTGTAGTGTGATTCGATTTTCTTTAAACCGATTGTCTTCTCTCGTTATGAAATACTTTTCTACATTTATCTACCATATTTATTCTGAAATATTTTTCTGCATTTCTTTAATTTCTACACTATTTTTCATTAAGTTATGTACAGGAGAAGAAATCATATTTTCAATAGTTATGTAACTATTTTGTTCTAATTATGTTTATTTATTAAAAAATAATAAAAATTACGGTTGCATTTGTATGTGCAGTGTGGTCATTATTCATGTTTAATCTAGAATTCAGTAATTTCACATCACTGTCAGAGCCTGATTACTTCCAAGACCTAGGCTTAGGAAAGCTCACAAGTCATTGTTTCCATGCTTATAGTCCTATTTTTCCTTCATAAAGCATCTGCTGAAGCCTCTGCGTGAGTAGTATATCTAGTGTCTTATGGTTCTTTACTTGAGCCTTTGTTGCAGTTTAACATGCTGTAGTTGGAAATATCTCTCATCAATGTTGGAAGCATATTTTTTCTCATTAACAGAAATTGAGGAGGGGTGCAGGTTGGAGAAGAGTTGCTCATATCATTTTTTAAAAGATGCCTGTTGAAAGTCCTGACTTTTCAGCTTTGTTGATACATATAAGTCAATAACGTATTCATCTTCTGTCACTTGATGGGTGATTCTAATTAGCTGAGTTCTTTAAATCAACTTTTGAGCTCTCAATCTTACCTTAAAGCTATGATGTGAATTATTACTTGTGGCTTAAATCAGCTGTGAAAGCGCAACACATGAGCAGGAAAAACTTATTTAAAATCTCATGACTTGTAAGCACTAAATTGAAATATTACAAAAACAAAAGTATGTCACCTTGACATTGCAGCAATTAGCTGGAAGCACAATTTAGCTGACCTGGAGTGTTGACTCAAAGACACAATGCTCTAAGTTGGATAACTTAAAATCGAAGTAAAGATTAATTTACTATTTAAACTAATGGTTGACAGTCTATTTTGCCAAAGCAGCAGTGTTCTCTGAGAAAAAAAAAAAAGGCAAGTATGGCAGCCATTTACACAACCGAACGTCTATCTACTACAAGTCATGATTACAATTTCTTTCTCTCAATTTATACTATGCCACTACTGATCATATCTATATAAATGTTTGGACTGAGTAAGTTCATGATGAATTGAGGAATAAAGGGAAAATGCAAATCAAAGTTTTAACTGTTAATTAAACTCAAATGAAATTTCACATATATAATTTACTTGCAAAAGAATTAGCATGTTCAAGATGTTTGGCAATAGTGTGTATGCAGTACAAGAAAAAATTTGTATTTTGCTTTATTGTTGGACAAGTCACATAGACCTATAATTCAAAAATTGAAGAAAAATATCAAGCTGAAAAATTAACATATGTTTCGAAACAAAGGGATTGAATATAAGATTTAGCAAAAAATAAAAACTGTTATACATGATTAAAATAGCGAGACTGGTATTTTCTAACAATTTATTGCTGGTATTAATGAACATTTCTTATTAAAAGTTTAAATTATACATATTTTCTTTCTGATCTGTAGTTTTGATGTTTGCTATACGTAAACTCTCATATGTAGAATTCATCTTAGCCCATCCCTCTGAGTATCTATCTCAGTATATACATTGTTAATTCCTAACTAATAAATATTCTTAATAATTTCTAATATCTATGATGAAAAATTTTATCTGATTGCTCTTTGAAATTGCCGCCAGAAATAGTAAGAATAAGAAAAAAATCATGTCAAAATTTACATTAGTTTTATTTAAAAAAAAAAGTGTTAAAAAATATTTGTCTCAAAGGAGACAACCATCACAAAATGTTGCAATGGGCAAAAATGTTCTATCCCCATAAGGGAGACGGGTCTCTAAACTTGTCTTCTTTACTAATTGTCAATCCAAGATAGAGTTTTGTATAATTTTAACTTGTTATTGGCATGTTTTTTTTTTTTTTTTCCCATATGGAGCAATATAGGAATTATATATTATTTCGAGAAAAAATCTCAATTTATCAACAAAGTCATTGTTAGTTTAACATATGCCAGTTGTAACAAATTTGATTTTGATGTACGTTAATATTTATATATACAAGATCTGTACTGAAAGTAATTTTTATTAAATCATGTAGATCATCCAGATTAGAGTTGGGCAATTTGCTTCATAACTGATTCAGAAAACCAATTCACTTTAATGAGCAAATGAAATTTGATTCCAGAAAACAGAGTGGTAGTTTGTTTCTGGTAGCTGTTTTACAGTTCATAGAGAATTCGTGTTGAAAGTATGCCAGTGATAGAGATGTGGTATTACTTTCACAAAGTGATTTACTATTTTGAGTGAGCAAATGCCCGATTCATGAAAAAAGAGTGGACATCTTCTAGAGTTCATCCACCAAAAACTCCTTTTAGCAGCATGCAAGGAAAACTCAGTTCTCTATTTAGGGAAGAGAAGAATATATATTCTCCCGTGTTAAAAGCGATGTTTTCATTTCCCAGCTTTTTTTTTTTTCTAGAATTTTATTGTTAGTTCTGTGTAGAAAGGAGGTTTTAGGGAATCTTGAGTGTATTTTAATTTTATAACAGTTATTTTTAATTTTGAAACCCTTTCCTTTCATTTCTTATTTTCCACTTACAACTCCCTACCAAAAGGAGTTTTTAGAATGACGTTGAGTGAAAATGAGTTAGAAAAAATATTTAAAGGAAGTTCAACTTACTTCGAGAGAGAGAGAGAGAGTACTTAGGAGTACTGGCACATGTTTGCCTTCTGGCTACTTCATTCTGAAATCTTTACACTCAGCCATATTGTAAGTGCCTGTTGATGATCACTGGCTAGTTTAATTTAAGGGCCAACTACATTAGGTATTTGTGTCTAGCTTTGGCTAATTCTATTTAGTTTAGTATTAGATTAGTTTTTATTTTCCTATCCTGATTTAAAAGCCCAAGTGCAGGCTTTCCTGTAAGCCCGAGAAGCGGTATCTCTTATTTCTTCGAGTGAATAAAGGGGTATTTTAACCCTTCTTAAGTCTCTTTAACTACTACTTGAACTCAGCGATAATTTGCTACTTAGTTCACTAGATTTCTCGATATTAGACCTAGTCAAAGTATTGAGGAACATTGTAACCTGAAAACTGCAGTTGAAAGAAATCAGTTCACAGAGTTAAATGTTTATTTGAGTCAATTCTTCTGATTCCATGGCTCATTTCATTCCTTTTGCTCTGCGCTCCAACCTCATTTACTGTTTCTAGTCCCATGGTTCATTTGATTTTTTCCACTCTTCACTGCATCGTCACTTACTGCTTCTCATTCCTGATGATATTCATCAAAGTTATTGTGAGTGATAAGTCATGTAAAATACCTGATTCATTTCAGTGATCTAATGGTTCTGATCTGATCTCATAAAAGATTGGTTTTTGCCCATCTCTAATCCAGATTGTTTAAAGTAGCTCTTCCTTGGTCTAAAAGTATTTTTCAGTATACAAAACTTGCCGATTAAACTTACTGGTTAATGAAATGAGCTGCATAGTACATGTAAATTTCCGAGAACCAAAACAAGTATATACTAATCAGTAGAAAAACTGTCATTTTTTAAATCATTTTTGCTCTATATATAATTCAAACTGACTAAAGACTGATCCTTAGGGCCAGAATAAGCTTTTTATAGCTGGTGAAAGCTATTTGTAATTCGTTTATTTATCCATCAGATATGTAATGTTTCAATAAAACAAGTTTAGCAGAAATTGAAGCCAGACTAGTTAGAACCAATGCCCCCTTACGACTGTTAGGTATCCTTTCCTGGTCCCTATCAGACATTTTTTACGAAGCTCTTTGTCCAGACTAAAGCTCGTGACGGGATTTCTTTATCTAAAGATTAATAAAAGCAGTCCTCTAGTGGCATTTTTCATTGTAAATAAGTAAGTGTTCTCAGGATTAACCCCTCCCCCCAAGAAAGTTGCTGAAATGAGCCCTGTTGTTCTATTTCAAACAGCTGATAGGATCTGGAAGTGCTTAAATGTATCAAGTTTGCTTGTGTTCTTGGAAAATTTCATGAAATGCTTCCTCACAGTTGTACATTCTCAGTCTTTCAATGAAAAAGATAGTGGTCATCTCAAATTGAAGAAAAAAAGAAAAGAAAGCATTGGTTATGCTTGTAACCATGAAGTGGGAAATCAACTTAACAAAGAAAGTACAGTCTTTCTGCTGGCTAGAAACATGAATTTGAACAAGTCACTGCAGGAAATATGTTTTAATTGTGTGAGTAACTTCTAACGTGTCAAAAATGCCTAAGTGGAAAGATTTAAGCTTGAAAGAAAAGGATAGATTGTTAAAAAATTATGATGCATTCAGTAACTGCATCCAAAGAAAAGCTGCATTTAAAATGGAAGTTTCCTGAACAACATCATGCAATTTACTTAAAAGCTGTGATGAAAAACTAATGAAAAGAATATAGTGAGACTATCAACTGATAAAATGCATATGATAATATCTACTGATAGAATATACTGTTTCATAGAATGAAACTATCAGTAGATAGTTTCATTCTAATATTGAAAATATGTTTTGCAAGATGTGGTCTCCAAAATGTTATCTATTGCAACAGTGGAACAAACCTGGTGGGAATAACTAATGAATTAAAATCAGTTCACTGGTTCAGATTTAACGAATTTACATTTTTTAAGAGAATTACCTGGAAATATAATCCATTATCAGTGCCCTGGTATGGTAGCTTTTGGAAGCCTATAATACATGTGTTGAAAAACATATTTAAGATGTGTTTTAGGCAATGCTCATCTAGATTATGAACATCTACATGGCTACTTTGCAATACTGAATATTTCAGGAATAATAGACCCTTGACCTACATATCTGAAAATAGCAATGATCTTATGCCTTTTCTAATGTTATTACAAGAAATAAATGAAGTGGGAGTTATGAATTTAGACCTAATCGATTCAAGCAAGACTAAGCATCAGGCTTATGGATAAAGTATTAGAGAATAGCACAAAAAAGGATTTAGGACAGTGAGAGAAATAACAGCAAAAGAATACAGTTTAGAGGAAGGGGTGTCATTCTTCTTGGAGATAAGGTAAAAAGAAACTGGTGTTTAGCCAAAGTAGTTAAACTGTATCCAGGTAAAGAGATGGAAAAGTATGCATTACAGAAATCAAGACCAAACATGGGATTTATTTATGACCTGTCCAAAAATACATCAGTTAGAAGTCAAAGACAGTGATATACTGTTAAAGAAGAATGATCCCGATATAGTGCCCTGTGACTATAGTAGTTCAACTACTTTCATGAATGCTCCAGGTGGTCCTAAATGTCTTGAAAATAAGGTGGTCGTTCAAAAATCATGATTCAGATGACCCTTGAAAAGGATCCAACGAATGAACGTGTGAGTTTGAATATTTTTTAGCTTCAGTTATAAATCTCTGAATTTCAAAAGAGAGACGATGTCACAAAAGCTTTCTTCCCTGAGCTTTGTAACTGTGACTATCACTCACTTATAATTCTTAGTATTTATTTCAAAATATAGCATAGTCAACTTGTGTGCACATTTTTTGTAGTCATGTCAATGCTTTAAACATGTGCCTGTAACTTTAATGTGCATTAAATATTTCAATAATTAGAAAAATTTTGTGATTTCTGATGAACATTTGGATTTTAAGCCATCTCCAAACATGTTTTACAGAAACAGTTGTAAATACCTCAAGGTATGTATTCACCATTAGTTTATCGAAATTATAAAAGAGCAGGTCATCATTTGGCTGAGAACTGAATAAAAGACTTTTTACTTGGGCTTCTAAAAGAATGCAAGCCATGCAAAATTTTTAATGCAGATGAAACTTGTCTACTGAGTATTACCAGAACATACATTAATATTTAAAAGAGAAACAGCAGCTAAGAAATTGAAGGAAGAAATTGCTGTGTTGGTAACATGCAATATGGTTGTAACAAATTAAAAAGACTCAGTTGGTTATTAGAAAAGGGGCAAAATCTCAATGTCTGAGAGGTGTCAAGAATTTACCTTCAACATACCATAATGAAAACTCATGGATGGCAAGCAGTATTTTTCCTGGTTTTCAGCAATGATATGTGCAATCTGTTGGTTTTAGTTTTATTTATTATTATAATGAGTAACATACGGCCTTCTTATAAGGGGCAGGCTGATTAGGGTACAATCATCTAATTGTGAACCACCCAAGAATTTTGAGTCTTTCAGAGGATATTGATGTTTAAAAACAACCGTGCTGAGATTTTGAAGCTAAAGATTCTACACAACATCCAGAGTACTATATTACAAATGCTTTTATGTTTTCTCCCAGAAGCATGGTAGAGATCCGTGGATAAAAATTATGACCCTTTTTTTTCATGCTGCATGAAATTTTTAATATGTATGTGCGGAACAACTCATAAAAAAAAAGCCTTCTAAAGGCCACTCCTGCTTTTGTTTCAGAAAATTGGAAATAATTTAAAATTTAATAGGTTATTAAATTAATTAACAGAATCATTTTCATTCATTCTTAATTACTTGTATTTATTTTTCAGATTTAAAAACAATGTTTTAGTGGTGCCAACTAAGAAATAAATATCTATTTAAAAGTGTTAGATTACATACTACCAATTTTCTTTTGAAACAGAACAGCAAATTGAAAAAAAAAAAAAAAAGCTTTACTCTTAGATAACCGTTCTGCACACTCCTCTGATATCATTCTAAAAAACATTAAATTAGTGTTTCTTCCTGCGAATATAGCTTCTATTAATTCAACCTTTAGATGAGGGTATTATAAAAATTTTCAAATGTCATTGGCAGAGAAGGTGTTGTTCCAGAAAAGATAAACAGAACTGAATCTTCTGAAAGGAAGTACTTTGAAGGAAATAACTAAACCTTTGCATGTGCATGGGAAGCAGTCTCTTAAAATATAGTTTGGAATTGCTGTAGAAATGTGGCTGTTGTTTTAGAAGAAGCCTCAGAGGAATTGCAAACTATAGCCAGTGGACATTGGTGTAGAAAATTATAGCGATTCATTTTTAGAATACATCATTTTACTATTCATCATGATATTGAAACAGTGTGTGGGAATACCAATTGCGTGATTATAGAAGATGTTAAAAGAGCTGCAGGATTTAAAACAAAAGTGAAAATCATATGGAAGAAAGTGATGCATATCAGCCTCAATCAAATCTAAAAAAGCACTGCAAAATTTAAGAACTCTTGAATCGAAAAATTCTTTTTGTCAAAAACTCAGTTAAATATGTGAATTACTTATTTTTTCCTTATCATTACTTACCTGCAGCAGAGAAAAAGATTATTTTACACTTGATAGAAGAAGACTCATTTCAACATATGGAATTTGATGATTTATATTGGTTAATAAAAAGATCAGGGTAATCCATTCCATTGATTTGTATACAGCCTTTGAAATGTAACCAAACATTTGCATGCATGAGCAAGTATATCAGCATTTAGTTTACATAATGTGGAAATTAAATAATGAGAATGTATATTTAAAAAATCCATGCAGACTTAACAGCATTATTTGTTGTAGAAATTATTTATCGCATGGCTAGACAGTCTAATTTTTAACACAGCATTCCTCATCAATTAGTAGAAACCATTGTTCCAAGTGCGCTGTACAGTATTGTTGCGTGCATACGAGTTCATAATATATTGAATGCAGATAGGTCCTATGATAGGTTAATAAAATTTATTTTATCAAAAGAAACACTTCAGAGTTCTGGCACCTCCCACAGAAATATTCGTACATGTGTTCACACTACCACAGAATACAATCAGTAGTTACTCTTCATACTGCTGAGAACGTTAAACACAACACAAGCAAAGCGCATCTAAAAGGTGAAGCTTTCAATACTCCAAAGTCACTCTACACTAACAACTCACAACAACAACTGAGAGCAGATACTCTCTCTTCGGTCGTATATAGTTTACCAAGAAGTGCTTGAAATATCCTACCACTGAGATATTTTTAGTACTTTCTGCTTCTCGAAATTACTGGAAGGCATATGAGAGCCAAATTACATTACAGCTAATATAGTGATCAATTACATTTATTAAATTACAATACCTGTTACAGTCATATATGGACCTGACCAAAGTTTTGCTAAATGATCCCCAAGTTTGCTAACTTTGAGCGAGAGGTGGCAAAAATTGGTGGCCAAAACCATTGCCAGCTTGGCAGTATCTTGCCAATTTAGTGAGATACCTATTTATTCAATCTTAGACATGCCCCTGTATTTTAACTTTTCAACAAGCTTTGCTCCTCTAGATTTTCATGTTATATTATACAAAAAAAAAAGTACAATTTCATTTAGTATTCAGGATGTTCATAAAAATTTCTGGCCCTAAAATATGTTCATATTCTCAGATTTAACCCTATTCTTGATTTTTCTGGTTAACTTTTTTTTTCTTTTCCTTCCTCCAAACATTCTATCGAAATAAAGTATTTTTCTTACAGTGAAGAGATTCAAAAATGCTGTTAACGTTAGCTTGGAGAAGGTGTGCTTATGTTACAACTAGGTAACATCAACATACCATAGCCTAAAGAAACTGTATCAAAAATATATCTGTACAAGTGTTATATTTTATTATTTCATTATACTATTGCTTGCATTTATGTAGAGGTCTGTATTTCAATAATATACATCAGCGTAAGTTTTATGACCTTTTTTTTTTTTAAATACATTCTCACATTATAGATTATTACATTGGGTGTTTGCTATTTATATATTCTTTATTTGAACTTTTTTAAATCAAGAATATTCATAATTTGATAATTATAAATGTGATATTTATTTCATTTCTGTATTTAGAAATTTTTAAGCACAGGTGATATTTATCAGTAATTATGCAACTACGAGTGCATAAAGAAGTTGTGTATAAGCATCTTCATTCCTAAGAAAGAGTGCTGCAATTTTTTCCCCCTATATTATATCTCCATTTAGGATTCATCACTAATATTTTATTGCATGTTTTTTATAACTTTTCAGTGTTCCGTATCATGATTTTTTGAAGGATTGGATATTTTTGCCGTAGACAAAGCGTGAAAAGGTGGTCTGCCTAAGGGTAGGAATGCCTTAAAAAAGCACCTTTTAAGAGAAATTGACAAATTTTTGTGTTACATATAGAGGAAATCTCATGCAGAGAGTTACTGTGAAAACTCTACAGCCAGCTTATTCACTAGAATTTGAATATGAGCCAAACTTTCAGAGTTCAGTGATCTTACCAAGCAGCCACTAATAGGTCAGACACTGAATAAGAACAAAAAAATAATTTAAATTCAACTAAAATGCCAAAACTTTCAGCTCAGTTTTACAGCTGTAATTCTAAAAATATCAAGCACTAAGAAACTGCTTAAAATATTGTATGGGTGGTTGCAGTGACTTAAAACTTTCTCTAGATATATAAACCTCCATAATATTAAGAAAAGTATACATGTATAGTATTAATTTTTACTATTGTTAAAGAATTTCTGCTGCTCTTTCTAAATATTTCTAAATCATGTTTTTATGCTTCTTGGTTTGTGTTTAGAAATAATTAGATGAGAGTTTATTAGATAAAATTAATATTATCTCTTATAATATTTTCGACTAAATGTGTCTTGGTTTGTAAAATTAGATAATGAGAGGTTGTCAGTCCGAAATTGGTCCTTTGGACAAGATTTCATGAAGTGCATTCACAATATATTTGTAAAATCATCAGTTAATCTCAAATTTCTGAATAAAGGCCACTTAATGTTTCACTGGATGAATGTTTTTACCATTATTCACACCTTTGAAATTCTAGCATATTGTATATTCTGGTTATCATTTAATATGTAATTTAAGCCATTTTGCCACCTTTGCTGTTGAATGTATTTTTTTCATTTCTTGTATATCTTTTTTAGATGATATCATATTTGTTAGTACTCCAGAGAAAAAAGAAGAATTTGATCCTGAACCTGAAGAATATAATGTTTAATTTTGCTTCATTTTGTAAATGTAAATTCAGGGGTTGATTTCATTAAAATATATTTTCTTTGGTACTTTTTTCTTTTATATATTGTTCTTAAATTAAGAATTGTAAGTTTTGCAAATAAGAAATTCATTCAGGTAATTATTGTTGTTTTATAAATAATAATTTTGTATAAAAATGGATCCAGCATATATATGTTGAAGAGTATTTAAATTTTTCTTATTTTGTCAATTTGTATGAATGGCTCTCAAATTGCATTACAAAGGAAAATGTAAAAAGGGAGTAAATAATAATGTATTACGAGGACTGAAATTCAAAATTTTAAATTTCTTTTCATGATTGCTTGGCATAATTAATATAATCAAGACTGTTGGAACATAAAATATCTGAAATATAATTTTTAAATTTGAACATATGGAGTTATCACAAAATCCTCTAATATTTTTTCATATAAAGTGGAATCCGGCTATAATAAACTTAAAGGGACTGAAAATTTGGCTCACTGTATCTGACACGATAAGGGGGAAAAATATCATCTCACGAAATTATAAAAAAATTGATTGATGAATCATAGAGAAAGAGGGATTAAAAGTGTCACATTTTCCTAAGGATGTTAATAGTAACTTAATTTTAAAATATTAAAAGTTAATTACCATTATTATGTGCAGTTATTAAATTTCTTTTTCATTTTTTTTTTCAGTTTCAGTATGTTAATAATTTTAGACTACAAATTAATTTCTTGGCATAAAAGTCATGGTTTAAACCTATCACTTCAATAATACACTTCCATCTAAAATATACGTATGGAATTATGACTAAGCATCAGTTTTGAACAAAGTGCTGTATGATAGCTCATTTGAAGTACTTAAATGGAATCAGAGAGCCAATTCAAGCTCTTTGTGTTAATGGTTTTTTGACTCAGTGCATGGCAAAATATGATCTCCTGAGGTGTTTTTATTGTGTGTCTTTTTTATGATTCCAAGATTCGAGTGTTACATCTAACTTCTGTCGGCTTTAATTTAGAACAGCGATAAAGAACCAAAGATAAAGGAGCAGTAGCCTAAAGATATGTTTCATTATTTTAAAAACCTTAAACAAGATTAATTTAAGGATTGGCAATTTTTCAGTTAAAAGTTTCGGAAATTTTGGAGAAAAAAAGTTTGAAAAGTACAAAAACGTTCAGTTCAAGATAACCACAAAATTCATTGTATCCCATTTTTCTATGTTTCAAAATTTGCTATAACTTTATAAAATAACATCAAGTCTATTAGAAATTAGACAGAACCAAGAAGTTTATTTGGAGTCCATTTCTAGGGGATAGCTATGATGGAGTCTGTATGTGTCCTAATTAACTGAAAAATAAAAATACATTACAGAAAGTAAAATGCTGGTAAAATCGCTTTGTATCTGAGATATCTCTACATATAATAAAACAAAGTGTGTGTGTGTGTGTTCCGAATACACTTCTCACATCTCAGATATTTTAAAATGTAGTTTTGGCAACAATTTTCCTTTCTTATTGTTGTTGATAGAGTTTTGATAAAATTGCATCATTTTTAATAGTTTCATTCTTTTAAAAATTTCGGTTTTCATCCTATTTCTTGTGTTACTATTTTTAAGAGACTGAAAAGTTTAAGAAATTAAAAAGTTGTTTCTTTTTGCAACGGTAAATTGTTTAATTACTTTATTAGGATAATTAACATTTGTATCAAGGAATATTGCTTATTTCATTGTAATATTTTGTATTATATTTTAAAAGCCAGACAAAGGCTGGCCGCATAGCGGCTAGTGTTTAATAATTACGTGTCGTTAAATATATATTCATAAATATAGTATAGGATATAGAAACATAGCGATTTTAATGTAATGCTTTATGATTTAACATTAATTTATGTAAATATTAATGAATATCAGTTTTTCTATTTGGCCTCATCAAATTATATCTTGTATTAAATTTGATGTTGTTATATTATTTATAATTAACACTGCACATTAATTAAATGTTATTGTGCTTCTATTTCAACTATAGTCATTAATATATATGTGTTGTAATTTTGAAGCATAGTCGAGAGGGCAGTGTGAGAAGAGACAAAGATGACGAAATGGGATTCCTACAAATCACCGATCCTTATTTTCACATGTATTCAAATCATTTCTTATTAGATAGGATATTTCTAGTCATAAGCAATTACAATATTGTTTATATGCATGTTATATCATCCTAGAATAAGAGCAAAGGAGGGCATAGCAGCATAGAGATGTTTGCAAAGCGGAAGCTAGGAAAGGAATGAAGAATAATAACGTAATTAACTCGTCAGCGGTATTTATACTAGATAGATGCAATTGTAGAGAACTACATTATAGCGAACTACATTCTGCCTCTATTCTACCTCTACGAGAACATAACCCTATTCGGAATTACTGATAAAGAAATTAAAGCATTCCACCAAATCATAGCTCAAGACTATGTCACATTACCAGCAACAGAATTTTTACTTCCTGGATCCATTGCGGAAAACAGAAATTTAAGGTACGGTGTAATGAAATATCTGTATCAAGAACTGTAATACCTGGCGAGGAGTACTTGTAGCCTCGGCACTCGTCGTTTTACCAAGGACAGTTATCCCGGCAAGAGTAGCCAAGATGAGTAATAAAACGAAAATTATTATGAAAAGCCAAGTGATCGCAGCATGTACTTCAGTGACTTGCGTTAAAAGAAACAGTTACTTTCCATAATTTGTGTCTTCGGAGAATCTAAATCGGACTTCAGCACTCTTCTACCTATCGAGAACCGTTTTCCCGGTGCGAGTTGCCAACGTAACTGACGAGGCGAGAGTTAAGAAAGTTGAAGTGGTTGCGGAATGTACTCCAGTGACCAGCATTGAAAGAAAAAGTAACATCTCAGAAACTGTGTCTTCAGAGAGTTACATCGGAGTTATTGAAGAATGCACAGTTAAGCAATAAAGAGAAAAATACTGCGGAACATATCATTCAAGAATTTCAAGGTGTTTTCTTCCCCTCCTCTTCTGACGTAGGTCGAGTCATTTTGTCTCAGCGTAGAACTGATACGGGAGATCATCCACCAATCAAGGAATATCCAAGATGTCTACCGATTGCTAAACAGGAAGAGGTAGGAAAATTCTCTAAAGAACATTCAAGAAAGCGAAGTTATCGAGGCTTTAACAAATTCTTGGGCCTCTGCCATCGTCCTAGTCAGAAAGAAAGCTAGTTCAACTAGATTTTGCGTTGACTATCACCGTTTGAACGAAGACAGCAACCTTCTTTCTAGAATTGACGACATTCTGGACACTCTGGAAGCAAGTGGTTTTCGACACTTGATTTAAAGAGGGGATATTGACAGGTAGGGATACATCCTGATGATCGAGAACAGGCGGCTTTTACTACCGGACAAGGACTTTGGCAGTTTAAGTCTCTGTTATACATCTATGACATCATCGTCGGGAAGAATTTAGAAAATCTTGGAAAGGGGCTTCAGAAACTGGAAAAAGATAACATAAAGTCGCGGAAAATGTAAACTGTTTAAATAGGAAGTGATTTACATTGGACATGTTATCCGAGCCGAAGGTGTATGTATAGATTTTAAAAAAAATGTGTCAACATTTAAAGATTGGAGACGCTCTGAAAGTGCCCGTTA
This sequence comes from Stegodyphus mimosarum, assembly GCA_000611955.2. Taxonomy (NCBI): domain Eukaryota; kingdom Metazoa; phylum Arthropoda; class Arachnida; order Araneae; family Eresidae; genus Stegodyphus; species Stegodyphus mimosarum. The sequence goes on from KK118861.1 coordinate 755,709, forward strand.
GCTGAGACGTTTCCTGGGGATTTCCACGTACTACCAGTCGCGCCCACCAAGTTTTGAGGCCGAAGTCTTTGAAAAAGTACCAAAACGTTGGCAGAAAATCATAAATTTTGGATGGTGATCACTACCTGCACTAAAGGTAGTACTTTCACTTTTTTTTACTTTATTAAGAGAGATTAATAGTCCTTTCTCGTGTCGATTTTTAATAACAGATGAGACTACGAACGTTGAGCGATAAAGAGTCAAATCTGTAAGACTACCTACATCCTGGTTACTATGGCAACAGTGCTTTCCTTCCTCTGTACTCTTTTGGCGAGAATGTGAGTAAGCCGTAAAGCACTTAAACACGCCCCCTCAGTTGAACAAAAGATCTGCTAATTATTAATTTATACGCGAAATTTATATCATAAAACTTTAGATTAGGATTGTTTAAAGCAAAACACTCGAGGACTGTATGCTTAAAAAGAGTTATGTCTCTTAAAGAATTCATATTACATTACACATGAAAAAAAACAAGACTTCCCCTACAATTAACCCATTTGCCAGGATGTGACCTCGCAAATTACCAGTGCTCAGCGATTTTGCTGATCTTAAAGCTGATGTATCGGCCATATTTGTAAAGTACTTATGTATTTATAAGAAAAGAGAGACGGATAAATTTACAAATCGAAAAATTTTGAGAAATGTACTATGTAAGGTATATTTTAATTTTATAACAGACTTAGTAGAATGGTACAACACCGGAGTATATGAGTATAAACCTACCTTCATCGAAAAATTTAGTACTTGCTAGCCTATCATCATGAAATAAACGTTCTGCAAAAATAAAGAGTTCAGTCAAATGAATCATAGATGATCAGAAAAGCGTAGCCGTCGAACTGGTGATTGAAGAACAGGAACAGTAAAATGCCACATAGAAGGATCAGTGCAAATCTAAAGGGCTAAATAAAATTTTAAAATATATCACTTTAAATATACACTTTAGATAAAATACAAAAAATTGAGAAATAATAAACATAACATTCTCAAAATTTTATAAGCTAACTGCCATCACAGTCACTACCTACAAAGGCATCGAAATTATAAAAGCAAAAAAACTAAGTATATTTAGAATTTAAAAATATTCCGTTGAAATTAAATAAATAAATAATATAGTTGTTCCTAAATACACTCACGTTTGTGAAAATTGCAACACCAAGAAGGAATCGTCATAATTGAATGCAATTTAATACACAGTTGAGTGGTAGTGGTACAAATAAATGATTAAATGTTCAAAGCAAACAAACAAGAACAAGAGATCAGAATCAGTATTTTGTGTGGCCACCACGCGCCGCAATAAGTGCTGCTACACGATGTGGCATGGAGTCAAACAAAGTTTGAATGTCTGACTGAGGAAGAAGAGCATTCATCGTTTGTACGCGTACCCAAAGTTCGCCTGCAGACGCAACAGGACGAGGATCACGAGCAAGACGCCGACCAATGACATCCCACACATGTTCAATTGGCGACATATCCGGGGAACACGCAGGCCAAGGAAGAAGCTGTACCTGCTGCGCTGCAAAGAAGGATTTAACAATCCGAGCAGTATGAGGGCGGGCATTGTCCTGTTGAAATACAGCGCCTGGCAAGCTTTGAAGGAAGGGAACAGCTTCGGGCTGTAGAACTTCACGGATATACCGGTTGCTGTTCAGATTGCCCACAATTCGTAGCAATTGAGATCGTCTATGATATGCTATGGCGCCCCAGACCATAACTCCGGGTGTTCGTCCACTGTGGCGTTCGATAATGCACTCCGGAAGGTGGCGTTCACCGGCATAGCGTCTGACACGAATGCGGCCATCATGGTACCACAAATTAAAGCGGGATTCGTCAGAAAACACGACATGCTGCCAATCAGCACGCCAGTCTCTATGCTGATTGGCCCATTGTAGCCGCAGGCGGCGATGGTCGTGCGTTAGGGGGATCCTGTATAAAGGAGTCCGTGCGCGCAGTCCACACTGCAGCAGACGTCTACGAATTGATGAAGCACACAATGAAACACCTGTAGCTATTGACCACAGTGCTGCCAATTGTCTAGAGGAAGCTGTACGGTCCGTCCGCGCCATGCGGACCAGGTGTCTATCATCGCGAGCTGACGTCACATTTCGGGGTCCACTCCCGGATTTCCGAGTTGTCCGACACTCGTCCGTCCACTGCTTCCAAACGCGCATCACTGTGCTGCTGTTACGCTGCACACGAGAGGCTACTGCACGATACGACAATCCAGCTTCACGAAGGCCGATGATTCTCCCTCGTTCAAACTCTGTAAGTTGTTCAAATCTCGCTCTCTTTCGTCGACGAGGCATAAGTACAGATTGAGTTAACGTTTACCACTAGCAGATAACCACCGATAACCATACACGCCTCGCTACAGCCGTCTATTTATTCGGATCCATCAGCCGTTCAGAGGGCGCTGCTCAGCATACGCATGCGCTACGGATTTGCAATTCTAATCATTTGCATATCATGCGCTACTTTGCATTTCCTGAAAATTTCAGCTCACTCGCGTAAGTCCTTCATGGTGTTGCAATGTAAATGTAATCATTTGCGTGAAACATTGAAACCTTCACGTGTCATTTCTTTAATGCCGTCGGCAGGACAATCCGAAGGTATTCCTTTAATAACAGCCGTCAGGGGTCGCCTTTTCTTTGCATGCACTACATAATGTTGTACTTCGTTCTTACACGGGGGCATTCCCTACTGGTCATCACCGATTTCGCTGAAACTTATAGGGCATGCAGGGATTAGCTAGAAATGAAAGTGCCCGAAGTGTGAACTCGAGATGACCAAGCGTTTAGAAAGTAAAAATTTTGAAGCTGCTCTCCCACCGTATAAGCCATTTACATTAGGGCGTTTGCCAAGCAGCTGTTGGCGCGTCAGTAATAGATTGGAGTAGTAATGTGATGATTGTGTTTCGACTCCCCGTGTGGAGGCCTTTTTTTCTTTTTCTCAATTTTTATATTATTCTTTTTCCAATTAAGCAAAGACGTGAATATTTACTTTTATTTACTTATATATATTCAAAAGGCATTGAAAAGGCAAAAATTTCGGACTTTTCAACAAGGGATTGTAATTAAAGAGCATATGAAAAGACTTGGTACATGAAAATTCAAAACTTTATTTGTTGACATTCGATGAGAACCTGTGTCAGGATGATATTTATCGTAGAAACAGGGGAAACAATAATTATTTCGGCATCTAGCAAACGTTATAAAGACGCATTTTTACAATAACATCGTTGTTTCAACGTCTCCACAAAAAAACATACTTGATTGACATTCATAAAGCGTTCTCTCTCATCGCAAAGTTTAGAAGCGAAACACGCATAAGGTAACATGTTACCGAATACTGGGGCGGATAATTGATGACGAACAATCGAATGTATTTTTATGCAGTCTTCTCGGAAAGTTATTTTTTTTCCTTGCTCGAGGAGATAAGAACAATTTCCTTCCAACCGGCAAGGCCGTATATATGCGTTCGAAAATATTTCCCTCATACCGGCAAGGCAGCATATATGCGTAAGCCTCAATTTTGGCACCAAACGGCACAGCAGCATATATGTAGCCTGTCTGGAAGTGCCCTCCTCTCTCTACTCTTAATTTAAACTGGCATGTAATAATTTTCCTCTGCGGGAGCTAACTGATGAGCGGAAACTAACTACTCGTTACAGGCAAACGGGTTTTATCGTTAGGTTTTGAATAACAACTCGGAATAAATAGCTTGTTCAAATCTTCCATCTTTTCTGTGTTTATGCCAACTATAGTAAAATTAAATGTTTATTTATGTATACAAAATTTTCATTTTCCAGCTTAATTACTCTCCAAATTTTAGGTCATGGTTTAGAAAAATGAAATTGCAATCACAATTAAATTTAAAATGCAACAGTAATTGCAATTGAAATAATTTTTTGAAATGTGTGATTCCAGTTACATTGCAATTGTAATTAGACTTTGCAATTAGAATGTGACTAATTTTGAATTAAAACAACAATGCATGTAATTGCGATATAATTCTTAAATATAGTTGCAGTTACAATGCAACTGCAATTACTAACATTATAATTATACAATCTAATTACAATTATAAATTTTATTGCATCTAATTACAGCTATAAATTTTACTGCATGTAATTACAATTACGATAAAAACGTAATTGAAAATACATTATTATTATAATAGTTAATTACAATGTAATTTTAATTGCAATTGAAGTAGGTAATTATAACTACGTAATAAGGAAAGTAATTGACTCTGAATATTGGAATTACGTAGTCCAATGAAGTCATGATCATGATTGTAATTTTAATTGTAGTATTCAGTTGAAATTAAATTTTAATTATGATAACTGTGGCGACATCATTCGCGTTGATAAAACGCCATCAGCGAAACTTCTCTCATGCGGTTTTCTTTTCACCAGAGTGGCAACAGTAAGCCTTCGACAAAAAAAAAAGAACATTGACTGATTTTCTGTCTGTATTATTCTATATCCAAAAAAATGTAAATAAACATTAATCTTCTTGGAGTCAGAACGACGTTTAACGTTTCCTATGTTCCAAACTTCCACAATAACATTATGCAATTACTAGGTAATTACAATTACAAAGTAGCTGTTTTTAATTACAGTTTATGCAATTTCATTTAAATTATAATTACGCTGTATTTATAAAATCTAATTTCATATTCATGTAATTGCAATTATATAATCTAATTAATTGTAATTGCAGTAGGTAATTATAATTATATAATTAGGAAAATAATTGCTTCTCATAAATGCAGTTACGTAGCCCATAGTCATAATCTTAACTGCAAACATGACTGTAGTAAACACAGTAATTGTAATAATATTATGCAATTATTTTTGTATTTACAATTGCTATATAACTATTTTTAATTACAATTTACGCTAATGCATTTTAATTATTATTAAATTTTAATTGTGAAATCTAATTAGATATACAGTATACTTGTAATTATAATATCTAATAACAATTACAATGTAATTGTAATTACATCTTAATTAAAATTTCACAGCAGATGATTGTAATTATGTAATCTGTAAAGCAAATAGCATTTATATTTTCAGTGACATAGGCAAGGGAAATCGTGATCGTATTTGAAAGTTATGGTAAATCATAGTATTTGCGAAATATTTTTTCCATTTTGAATGATGAATTGTTAAATAATAGAATTTTATATCACCTACAAGAAAAATATTACTATTTTCTGTCTGGAATCATCCTGCATGCATTGCAGTGTGTGATAGTGGTATGAGTTTGGATTTATTTAAAAGAAGTAATATCGGCTATTTTACATAGACCTAAATGCACGTAACGTTAGTATGCAAATATGTATGTTTATGAACTTCTTCGACATACATGCGAATATGAGGTATAAGATTAAGGAAATGTAAGCAAAGAGTGTATGCCTGCGCAAAGGGATGTTTTCGCGGAGGATTTCTTAAGGGAAGCTGATCTTGTTTTATATTACACGAGAAATAAATCATGAAAAATTCATTTATCCTTTCCTTTTCAGCAAGGGTATCATCAAGGATTAAACTAAGTCTCATAATTTTATCCAACCGATTGCTTTAGCAGGTAGAAAAATGACGCTGACCTGCCCAATTGCTGTGTGTACTAAATATTTTACTAGCTGTATTTATTGCGAATTGCCGCCCAGATGGGAAAATGGTTCTTGACTCTGACTGCCGTACCGAAAAACCCGAGTTCGAATCCCGGATAAGGCATGAATATAATTTGTCCATCCCTTTCTAGGAGGCAACATTGGGCCGCCTATTAGGTGCCTTCATAATAACGTGACCACCGCTTTAAAAAACTCTTCGCTCTAATATTGGCCAATGTCTAAAATAGCTAGTGCTCGTCATTGAAAAAAAATATTGAGAATTTAGTCTTTTATTAAATATAGCGCATATTTTTAAATAGTTTAAATGTATTATTTATTTAGAAGTGAAAGTACTTGCACGAACTGTTTTCCGCAGTTTCGCCTGTGAATGTTATATGATTTGCATTATGGTAAAGCACCAACAGATGCTTCTGGGGAGGACTTTCTAAAAGCAACTGTGTCATATTTACATCCCCCGTGAGGAAAAGCAGAAAAAGGTCTTTATTTAATTGAATGAGAGGAAACATTTAAGGAGAATGATGTATTCACGGAAAATTTTTTAAAGGAAACTGGTTTGTATTCATGTTACACATAAGGAAATCCAAGGAGATGTCCAAACATTCAGATTGTTAGCCGAAATTCGAATCTGATTGGAACTAGCACTATTCAAAAGACTTCTTATCTACGCTATTACTGCCAAGCCAAAAATCTAATTGTTTTTGCAGTTATATTGTAGTTCGAATAGTCACTGCATTACAATTGCAATTATAGCTGCGTTAATTGTAATTTTAACTACAAATTAACTACAATGAATCATCAGCTAGTATTTTATATCATAGATAAAAATAATGCTTCTCTCTCAAGGTGCAATAAAGAGCGAGTACTGATAAATTTAATTAGAAGTACGTTATAATTCTAGTTAATACGGATACAGTGTTATTTTAACAGCCATACTTATAATTGTAATCGCAAAAACGTCAAGTGTTCTATAGATTAATTAGCATACATCTATTTATTGAAGCGCAATACTGAACATTTTAATATCTTCGGTACTGAAAAGATGTTTCACTATTCTCTTGAAATATATATTCGATAATATATTCTTATTGCTGCACTTATATATTTTTGATTACAATTCATAAAACTTTGCAGTGGAAATATATTATACAGAGACAAACTATATGCATTATACTATTATTATTATTATTATTATTATTGAAGTCTCACAGCATTACTTTTAATTCAGAAACTAACATAGCTTTTCAATATCAACAAATTTTATTATCAATAAAATCCACTAATTCGATTTATGCTTAAAAATTACAGTTTATTGCTTTAGGAAATTATTCTGAAAATGATCACTTAGATTCGATTTTAAGCAACACGCACCAATTCGATTATTATTTACGTGTTCCGTCCTAAGACACTACATGGAAGACGTGGATGCCTTCGTGGAGGACGTTTTAAGGGAATTGGCTCGTATTAACACGTCATACGTGAGAAAAACCACGAAAACTACCATGCAGCCAGCTCGTTTGCGAGATTCGAACCTCAGATTGAACTACGAGTGTTCAGGGACTTTACGACTGGTGGGCTGAGACATTATACTGAGACTATTTTAATACTTTTAAATTTTCGTGGTTTAAGTTCCATCAAGGTTCACTTGAAGGGAACACTCAGCGCAAACACTCAAAAAAACAAAAAAAAGAAGTTATGCTATATCTACACATTTTGAAATGGTTGAATATACAGTACATTCTTGTAACGATAGTGCTCAATATATTGCGTTTTCTGATAAAATGCGTGTGCTGCGTAAAATCTAATGTAAGTGACCAATTTCAGAATAACTGTCTAAAACAATTAACAGTAATTTTTAAGCAACATTTGAATTAGTGGATTTCATTGAAAATAAAATTTGATGATACTGGCAAAAGTATCTTATTTTTTGAATTATAATGAATGCTGCGAGACTTCTGCAGGCCTATTAGCTCCAATAAAATTCAGGATATGGTAATTTAAAAAAAAAAGCAGAAAAGGAAAGCACAAAAGAAATTCTCGGGAGAAGTCCAGTGGAAAAAGAGAAGGCTTGCCATGGTAAAACATTGGAAACGTGTAGACAAAATATTAATTCCATAATACCATATGAGTTAAAACACGGAGGACAAATTTAAATACTATAACATAGATACCTGTAGTGTTTTCCATATCAGCTATATCAATATTAATATAAGTCATGAAAAATACTTAAAATAGACATATTTCAAAAATTTAATGAAAACAAATTTCAGTCTGAAAAAGAAAGAAACCTAAAGTACAAAATGTGCAAAATGCAAAAATGTTGACTTCGATTTAAAGGTTTCAAAAAAGGAACTAAGAAATTTTCCTTACTAAATTCAAATTTAAAGCTCCTCAGCTATTGTTAAACTGTGCCTTTTCCCACGCGAAATTCTGTTGTCGACAAAATGTCTTATGCATTTAAATACTGTTTTTCAGCCTGCCTTATCTTACCCAATAAGTTTAAAAAACAATGTTTAAGCATATAAAATGATTTCATTCATCTCAAATAGAAGAGAGTAGCTTTAAAAAGAGAGCGGAACTTTTGAACTAATTTGGTTCATGGCCTGAAAGTAATTTCGGCAATACTTTTGCGTCGGCAGTGACATATACCTGTCAGCTTTTACAACTGCGAATCAGAGAATGACCATTGTGTAATACACTGATGTGCAAAAGTTAAGGACGAAGTCGAAAAATTAGCATATCAGCTGAACGAAGAGGCGGAGCGGACAGAAAGACCATTCAGAAGATTAAGTAAGGTGATGTACAGTAGCACATACGCAGATATGCAGGTAGACGTAATGTGGGAGTGTCTGAGTAGTATAAAGCATGTTGTCGGTGTAAAATCAGTTTTTCTGGCAAAGAGATTGCACGCCGTACAGCAGTTAAAATCACACCGAGTTGCTGTCTCAGCGAGAAATGGCGAATACTCAATCTGTTAGAAGACGTCTGGATGCTTTTAACCGAGGTCGAATCATTGGGAAGTTGGAGGAAGGCCGCAGTGTGACAAGTGTGGCTGCAGAGTTCGGAATTGCTCACAGCATCATTTCACGACTTTGGAGACAATTTCAAACTACAGGAACAGCTATCCGGGGGTTTAGTTGTGGTCGTCCACGAGGAACCACACCCGCAGATGACCGGTATATTGCCTTACAGGCCAGAAGAAACAGGCGGCAGACAGC
>KK118861.1:765056-775160 GCA_000611955.2 Stegodyphus mimosarum
CTGTTAGAGAGAGGATATTGAACGTATGGATTGGCCGGCACGATCTCCGGAGCTCAATCCCATCGAACATGTATGGGATTTTCTAGGCAGACGCTTGGCAGCTCGTACCTTACCACCAGTAAGGATTCCGGAGCTTCGATTGGCGCTGCAAGACGAATGGGCAGCAATGCCTCAACAACTCATACTCAGCATGGGCAGACGCTGTGAAACCTGCCTAGCACTCAGGGGAGATCATACCCCCTATTAAAGACGTGATGTTTCTTGCTGGACACCCATCACAGGGATGTTTCAGCCTTCAGTCGCATTGCGCTCCATGCTACGTTTTCAATAAGATATTTTTCAATAATACTTTTTCAATCAGAGGGATACTCTGATTTCTCTTTTAGTAAGTGTTGCTTACATTACTCATGTCCTTACGTATTGGGAATCTTACGGTATTAAATGTGTTGATTTGGAAAGCTTTTGTACAAAGTTATATTGAAAAAACCGTCTCGTCCTTAATTTTTGCACACCAGTGTAGATAATAAACAGCGAGAATGGCGGTGTGCAAACTTTCTCCACTTTCTGCCTGAATGAATAGCTCATAGGGGAATTCTGCAAGTTTCATTCCAGCATTACTACAATCTTCCAGAAAATGTTTTCGGAAAGCAAATCGTCATTTATGAAAAAAAAGAAATGTTCTAATAATTATAGGATAAATTTATAATGAGAATAAAGAAGAAAGAAATCGGAATCTCTTCCCTAGTAATTATTGCACTCCTCGAAAGTTGGGTTCAATATCACCTTTTTAAGAAAATGACAGATGAAATGGGTTTTAGATAATATAACCTCAAAATCCTCAATAGCTATCCAATATTTTGTATTTGCAAATATTTATTTAATTTGAATTTCAGCCAAATATTGAAAACAAAAATCTCCGTACGGAGATTAGTACCGTACCGTACTAACGGAAAAACAAACAAATTCTTTATTCTCATTCTTTTACCGTGATATTCGATTAAATTGTATCAGAAGATCATGTCACTCTTGGATGTAATAATTACTTATTTCCAACATTTTGTGTATTTATGAATGTAACTAACTGCCTTTTAGCAACTGAACAGTGGTAGCTCGACGTAGGTTTGAATTCTAGCTAATGCGTTCGTTGCATGAAATTTTGGTGATTTTTAGGCTGTAAATACGAACCAGTTTTCCTGAAAATGTAATCTACAAAGACATCCCTTTCCTCAGGGAGGTAGCCATCATATGCTTATATTTTTTTTAGTATACTATGGAATAAAGGTAAAGAAAATGTGTCAAAAGTATTATCATATTTTCGTAAACTGTTGTACAGTGTGAAACTGGAATATTAAACCTCAGTTTGTTACAGCAGAGCACTATGTATAAATCTTTCTTCAGACCTTGCGCAAATTAATCTGCATCCATCCACATAATTGAGAAGCAGAATCTACGCTAGGCGTTTTGTTTCCCAGTGCAATCTCTGTGGGTTCTTAAATCTCCTGACCGTTGTTCCACTAATTAAAAAAAATTGCCATCCTTAAATTTTCTTGCTCTGTGCTTCTCTAGCGTTCTAAAAATTTTGCGGTCCAATAAATTCTTGTTTCCAAGCGCTTACTCTAAATTCTTAAAATTTTGCCATCCCTAAATTTTCTTGTTCGATGCTTCTATAAATTATGAAAACTTTTCAGTCATTAAAATCTGCCACCCAGTCAGGCCTGTTCTTCAGTAACACGGATGGCACTGAAAATACGAATTTTAATAGCAAGCTTCCTATTTTCCATCAAATAAAGTCCGTAAATAAGTTAGAAGTGCTATGGAAGCATTAAAACGTATATGTAATAAATATGCAAATTCTACAGAAGCAATTTTTTTTCTCTCCTGAAGAAATACACTGGTGTGCAAAAATTACGGACGAGACGGTTTTTTCAATATAACTTTGTACAAAAGCTTTCCAAATCAACACATTTAATATCGTAAGATCCCCAATACGTAAGGATGTGAGTAATGTAAGCAACACTTACTAAAAGAGAAATCAGAGAGATAAAAAGAAGCTTTATTGAAAACGTAGCATGGAGCGCAATGCGACTCAAGGCCGAAACATCCCTGTGATGGGTGTCCAGCAAGGAACATCCGGTCTTTAATAGGGAATATGATCTCCCCTGACTGCTACGCAGGTTTCACATCATTTGTGCATGCTGGATATGTGGTTGTTAATGAGCTGTTGAGACTGCTGCTCGTTCATCTTGTAGCACCAATCGCAGTTTCGGAATCGTTACTGGCGATAAGTTACGTGCTGCCACGGGTCTCCCTAGTAAGTTCCGTACATGCTTGACGGGATTTAGATCCAGAGACCTTGCCGACCAATCCATGTGTTCAATATCTTCATTCTCCAACAGCTCTTCGACAGTAACTGTACGATGAGGTGGAGCGTTGTCGTCCATGAAGAGGAACTGAGGACCCATAGCCTTTGTGAAAAGACGCATGTAGTGAAGAAGTACCTCATTACAATAGCAGTCCCAGGTGACGAACCCCCTTGGGAGACATGAAGGTTGGTCCGACTACCAAGCATTATGTCTGCTCGAACGAGAACTCCGCGACCTCCAAAACAGTCCCTTTTGATGATGTTGAAGGGGTTATTGCGTGTTCCTCTGCCCAGATGTGTATGTGTCTAGAATCTGAACTCAGACTAAATCTGCTCTCATCTGTAAAGAGTACTCGTTCCCATTCATTGTCTCTCCCATTCCGGTGTTCCCGGCACCACAGAGAATGCCTTCTCCGATGGGCAGGCGTTAGAGGTACACACCGTACAGGGCGTCGTGCAAACAGACCACCACCGTGCAGTCTTCTGGCCACGGTAAAACGCGATATCGGTCGTCCAGTCGCCTGTGTCGTGTGTCTAGCGATTTCTCCCGTTGTCTGCCGCCTGTTTTTTCTGGTCTGTAAGGCATTATACTGGTCATCTGCGGGTGTGGTTCCTCGTGGACGACCACAACTAAACCCCAGGATAGCTGTTCCTGTAATTTGAAATTGTCTCCAAAGTCGTGAAACGATGCTGTGAGCAATTTCGAACTCTTGTCACACTTGTCACACTGCGACCTTCCTCCAACTTCCCAATGATTCGACCTCGGGTAAAAGCATCCAGATGTCGCCTAACAGATGGATTATTATAACAGATGGATTGCCCATTTTGAGAAAGCACTGCCCCAATCGCAAAATCTGAAGAGTCCGCTGAAATTTCTAATCCTTTATCCCTCTCCGGAAATTTTAAGACGGGAGCTTAAGTCAATGCGTCCTTCAGTTTTTGAAACGTCAAGTTGGCTTCTGCTGACCACGAAAACCTAGCTTTCTTTCTTTTCAACTTTAGCAGCTGCTCAGCTATTTTGGCAAAGTCTTTAATGAAGGACCGATAGTATGAACACATACCAAGAAACGATGATAACTTCTTCGCTATTTTAGTAACAGGATAATTTTTAATAGCTATTATTTTTGATTGATCCGTTCCGATTCACTTTTGAGAAATTTTAAATCCTAAATAACGTAACTCTTTTGCGGCAAATTTACATTTGGACGCATTTATCTTTAAACCAGCTTCATTTAACAATGAAAACACTTTTCTTAAATCTTGTAAGTGCAGTTCTAAAGTACTACTCGTAATTATAATATCGTTTAAATATATGAACGTACTTTTACCAAGGACCGGTCTTAAGACGATGTCTATACATCTTCGGAAAGTTGCCGGCGCGCCGGATAAACCGAACGGCATTCTAAGAAATGCGTACGTACCAGATTTCGTTATGAACGCGGTTTTGGGCACATTTTCGGGTTTTACCCCAATCTGAAAATAGCCACTCGTAAGATCTAATGTGGTCATGTACTTTGTAGAGGAAGTATTTCGAATTATCTCTTCGATTATCGGCAGAGGATATACGGGATATTTTGTGACGGAGTTTAACTTGCGATAATCTATAGCAAAACGCCACCGCTTCGGGTGCGTAATCGGATAATCATTATTTTCCTTGCATAAAACTACTGGGCTAGCATAATTACTAGAAATCGGGGTGATTCTTTTATTTTTTAACATTCTTTAATATGATATTCAATTATTTCTTCTTTGACTTTGTCGTATCGGTAGGGCTTTTGCCTAACTGGCTGAGCATCCCCCTTTTCAATATTATGATTTACGATCTGTGTGAAACCCGGTAAATCGCTAAATAAATTTGAAAACTAACTTACCACGCACTGCAGTTTTTCTTGTTCTTCTGCCGGTAGGTGCTGCAAGTCCAGCTGTGGGGGCTTATCATTTTTCATTTCAACTGGCTTCATATTCAATGTCAACTCTCCCCCTTTAAAGTCTAGCTTCGCTTCGGCCAATCAAAAAAATCCACATCGAGAATAATACATGTTTGCAGGTTTCGCACAATATAAAATAAAATTTTTACCTGCTCGTCGTTGATACGCACGAACAACAGTACTATCCCTAAACAGCTACACTTCTGTCCTTGGGCCGCTATGACATCCATGTCTCTTGCACTAAAAATTCTGTAACGGCGAAAGTGCTTCTTGAAAAATCTTTCTGAGATAAAGCTGCTTTAGGCTCCTGTATTTAACAGAGCCGTCGCCGGTATGTTATTAATTAAAACTTCAATCTTCGGTAAATTCAAATTTTTCATGACCACGGTGTTTAAATTTATCGTGGAAGGGTTTTGCGCAACTTCGGACTTCTTCACCTTCCTCGAAGAAATCCATCTTAGTTTAAATTCTTCTTATTCTGGTTGCCCTCGGCATCTTTGCTTGTTATTCTGTTGAATTCTCTTCGTTCGCAGCTCGATTTAGAAGATACCTCTTCTCTTGCTTCGCCTTATTCCCGCAACTCTGGTTTTGCTTCTGCTGGGGTCTTGGCGAACTCCACTGACTTCTTCGCTCGAATTGGCGACATCGTTCGTTGTCTGCTGTTCTTCGGCTTTCAAATTGCACCGCGAGCTCAAATAGCCTGTCTAACGTCGTTGGGTTTCTTAGCTCGATGAAATCTTGAACTTGGGGCAGTAGCCTAGGAAGTATAATTTGAATAATTTCAGGATCCGGGCGACTTCCATACAAAAGCTTGAAAACTTGAATTTTTCTCAAAATAAAATTTGTCAAATCTTCTATTTTTTCTTGAAAGCGACTAAAACTTTCCGCCTCCAGTCTGGCTCGATCTCGTACTACAGGAAATGCTTTCACCAAGGAATTTTTTAAATTTTCGTACGTGTATGTGGGGCTTCCCGGTTTCCCCAAGAGATTCTTTCCAATACACTTGAACGAATTTAGCGCTTGGCCCTTCAAAGCGCTGGTGGCAAGAGTGATTTTCTTAAATTCGTGCACTTTATATAGCATGAAATGGGAGTCTAGCTTTTCCAGAAAGTTAATTACGGCTGACTTGCCGTCAAAGCTTGCCGCTGGCTTCATGTCTGCCCGCATGGTTTGTACGATGTAGCCAAATCCTTTTAGACCAGGAGGTGCTATCTCAGGGTTCCGCACAGGTACTGCAGGTATCTCAGGTTCGTTTTCTTGTCTTTCAGGCCATCCTCTTATTTTTCTTCGGGCGCCAGTGTCAGGACTGAGTGTGCGGTGCATATTCTTGGCAAACATCTTCGTGAACAGCTTAAAGTTCTGATCTTGAACAGGGACCTGAATGCAGCCATGTTCTGTGGTAGGATACTGTGATTAAGTATTGCAATATATATTGCGAAATATGATTGCATAGACCTTTGTAACTTAGGACTAATGAACATCTTTGACAGACATGTGTATATAGGTATGCAAACATGTGTATATAGATAGCACAAAGCATTGCGATATGGAAAAGCTCGAACTGTGAATTTTGATTAGCTTAATAAACTCTTATGCTCTTTTAAAATGGACCCAGTGTGAGACCAGATCACAATTTACGTTCTTTATATAAATAAATGCCACCCTAATGTATGAAAGCGTCACCTGTAAACGATTTGAATTGCGCCACATATTTTTCTAGGGAAGTACAGTAACAACTCATCTTCGCTCGCTTTGGTGTTGAGATCGCTGATGGTAACGCGTGGATACTTTCTAAAATAATTGAAAAATTGTGAAGAGTTCTACATCCCTATTGAAGTTGAATTATGGAAGGTGCTCAAAAAGAATCTATTAACTGCGTACAGGTGTTTGGTCGAAAGGTGATTTAAAAATTTAATGTTTAAAGGATTTAATTTTTACCACGTTGTTTTAGGCTTATTGGTATTTTGATTGACCTGATAATATGCATTTGTTTTTGTATAATTTCATTGATATATCATATCTAAAGCTTCTTTAATCGTAGAACTTAATTATTTTCTTTTTCTGGTACAGAAAACTGCTACAGCTGTAGCTTACTGTAAGCGGGGAAACGGCTTAATGAAGGTTAATGGTCGGCCTCTGGATCTTCTTGAGCCTCAGGTTCTGAAATATAAGGTAATATGACTTGTATCAACCACCTTATATAAAAGGATTAGTATTCCTTTGTAATAAACCCTATTTTGTGATGCAAATAATATTTGTTATTAGTTACATTTACTGTGTTTGTTTTCGTAAATTTAACACTTACTTGAAATGAATTTTCAGCCGAGTGTATGGCAAACATATATTCGGCATTTGTAAAGGAAAGAACGTTTAATCAAAATACCTCGATGGCTGTAGTGTAGAATTGGGTGCCTTCTCGATTGGCGAAAAATTTTGTTCACTTTTGGCGATTAAACCCCATCTCTGGTTACCATGAGAGTTTTAACTTGGTTTTAGCTTCTTGAATTTTTTAAGTGAAAATAAATGGATGTGCCCATGGACAAAGTCAAAGCAGTGTGCAGTGACTAGTTTGTGCAATTCTGATTTTTTTTTATTTTGGTTTTGTGTAACGGCCATCTTGAAATTGTGCCTTCTTGGCGTCAAAAAGAATCGCTAAAAAACAAGAGACACCCAATTGTAAACTTTTACCTTTTCCACTACAAAATCATCTTAAAATGCTATCAGATTTATGCATTAATTTTCAGAAAACTGGGTGCCAGTATTCTTTACTATAACTCACTAATGCCAGGTTTCAAATGGCCTTCATTAATTACCTTAATGATGTTTGTAGAAACTATTAGCAAAAATAGTTATAAATACTTTATTTTTTATGTTTATGTATTATATTATTAAAAAGCTTATTTTTTAAATACCTCCGTTTATGTACAGTTAAACAAATTATTATAATATGAAAGAGCAAAAGGAATTAAATTATTTGCTGATATTTGGGAAAATTTCATCTGGCAATAACAATAAACATATCTGTTATTGTTTTTAAACCACCCACTTCCAATTCCATTTAAGCTTTTATTCCTTATATATTGAAACTGAACGAGACATCAAAATATCTTTTACAGTATATAACACCCCCGTTAACTTTCCTGTTCGTAATTAACGTCATTCTTCCCTTCTTGACTGCATTTGCATTGGTTTTATGTAACATTGATTATTTTTGATAAGCCAGTTTATGTGTTAGAACTATGTTTTTTTTTTTTTGTAACTAGGCAAACATTAGGGGAAAACTTAGGTAAGCGGCACTTGGCGCAATTTTTTCCGCCATCTTGAATCGCGAAAAATCGCCATATACTCGGGAAGAACGTTTTGACGCCAAAAGGGAACTTGCATCATGAGACGCTTTTCAAAAATACCCTCTTCAGGACAGTATCGGGAAAAAAGCTCAGCTGTATGAAAATATATATAACTCCAACATTGGGAAGAGTGTTTAGGTTCTAGCTAACAACAACAGTGGGAAGAGTGTTTAGGTTCTAGCTCAGATGTTAACTGAAGATAGGGAAAAGGAAAGGGGTATTTTCTTTAGAATGTAGATACTTTGCGTGGATGTCATGACTATGCAGATAAATCTTTGTGCTGATGATCACGACTTTGTCAGTAGACGTTTTGAATTCATTGTTTAATTTTTTTTTAAATAAATTAATTACACATGTAATTCAAATAAGATAATTTTGTTTTTATACAAGTAAATTGCAAAATATGCTCCTTTGCCATACTTATGGCTCATATTATCCCGTGTGATTAACATATAATTTCTAAATAAATTAATTTTAAAAATTGAAAATTTTCACTTATAGACTTAATAAATGTAAATCCTTAACATATTCATAAATAATTTAAGGAATAAAAGTTAAATTTTTATCTTCAAATCTTTGAATAAGATTCATATTTATAGTTTTTTCTGACGTGTAACCCATGTTTGAAACCACTGTTATAGACAACGTTCAAATTGTACAAAAATAATATTTTAGGATTTAACTTTTCATGAAATAAATACAAGTTCAATTACCCTTATCTTATTCTATTTGATTGGTCTTTTTTCAAAATTTAAACAGATACATAACGTTGTCAACAGCTATAATAGTGCTTGTTACAAGTCATGTTTCCCTGCAGTTATGCAATTTAGGATTACATTTCTTTTGTTTACCTACATGAAAACTATTTTTGCACTTAACCAAGAAAAAAGGAATAAAAATAATCATCTGAACCTTATTAAATGAAATTATGTGCATAAAAGGAAATGGATTGTCCAATATAAACCGGACTGGATGATGTTTGAATAGCCTGGAATACATTTCGAGGATGTAATATTATTGTGAAAACACGTGCATATTTTATTTTTTAAAACTTTCATCTTTAACTATTAATCATTACTGTATTTATATAAAAAACATGTTTTCAAACATGTATAACCATTATTACAGATAATTGTTCAAATTAATGGTAAGAAATAAAATAGAGAAGTATAAAAGTTAATGCTGGAGTTATATATATCGTAATCTAAAATAGTAAGATTAAAGAAAGTACGTAGATTTACTTTAATCACAACAGTAACTATCGTTTACAATTTGTTATGTGACGCTTTACCATCAACGCAAACACTACACTTTGCCTATGCGATTTTCCGCGGATATTAGGCTGAAGAGGAAATTTTTGGAAAGTGCCTTTTGATGCCATTTCCCTCTTGGCGTCAAAACATTTTTTCTGAGGATATGGCGATTCAAGATGGCAGAAAAAATTACGCCAAGTGCCACTTAACTGTGTTTTCCCTGCTCTGATAAAAACAATGTAAATAAACTTTCAGTCAGTAATAATATCAGAGTTTTATTTATTATCCATTCAAAATGAAATCCAAACTAACCTAATCTGAATTAAGATTTTATTAAGCAGTTTGCCTCTTGATGTTAAGGTGTTGTTACCACACTGTTTTCTTACCACAGTATAATCAAAAGTGTAATGTTAGAATCTGGAACAGCACTATTAGTGTGCCATGAAAATTGTGGATGCACAATATCTAACTCCAATGACAGAAATATGAAATCTGCTGCTACCACATCTCATTGCATTAATACGATTTCCTAGTTTCTTCATTACGGATCTACTGTGTATGTTTCAACATCTGTCTGCGTCACTCTCAAATCATCGCATATGTAATACATGATGTGTTGCTGTTTTTCAACTCCATGTACATAGGGATCTGTTTTTGCTTTAAAAAACATTGGATAATTGCACAAACTTGGCATTGTACATGGTTACTAGATTAAAATTATCAGTAAAAACTGCATATCATGGGCCAGTTTGGCGCGTTTTCGAAAAATCGCCAAGTCGGTTATTTTCGCACATTTTAGAAAATCGCTAACTCATCATATCACCGTATTAGATGGCTGCAAATTTGAATGAATCCTGGGTGAAAATGCGCTTTAGCCCACTGCTTGGCGATGTTTTGAAAATCGCCAATTCGGCGCGTTTCTGCGAAACGTCTTTGCAATTGCAACCTTCCCGACACGCTCCGCGAAAACCTATTGTAAACAAAACATAGAATTCTAAACCATAAATTAGTATGCAAACTGTGGCCACATAAATATAATAAAATAATATGCAAAACGAACATTACGATCATTAAAATATTTGTCAGTTACCTTTAAATTAATTATTTACATTTTATGTTGTAATACTTACACATTTTATGCCGTTACATAACCTTTCCGACACGCTCCGCGAAAACGTAACCAAAATGGCATCCCAGAAAGAAGGAATTTTTTT
>KK118861.1:776296-811773 GCA_000611955.2 Stegodyphus mimosarum
AAGTTAAAACGGAACGGTGTGTACATGGTATCGTTTGTAATTTTAATGCCCTTTTAAAAAAAATTCCTTCTTTCTTCGATGCCATTTTGGTTACGTTTTCGCGGAGCGTGTCGGGAAGGTTATGTAACGGCATAAAATGTGTAAGTATTACAACATAAAATGTAAATAATTAATTTAAACATGAGAAATATTTTAATGATCATAATGTTCGTTTTGTATATTATTTTATTATCTTTTTGTGGCAACAGTTTCCATACTAATTTATGCTTTAGAATTCTATGTTTTGTTTACAATAGGTTTTCGCGAAGCGTGTCGGGAAGGTTGCAATTGCAAAGACGTTTCGCAGAAACGTGCCGAATTGACGATTTTCAAAACATCGCCAAGGAGTGGGCTAAAACGCATTTTCACCCATGTATCATTTTTAAGACAGTAGCAAAATGGAGTAAAACATTTTAGCACGAAATTTAAGAAATTGTAATAAGCAGTAAATGAGCAATAAATGATTGGAAAGCATCGATTCATATTTAAGCTAAAACTTTAAAAAAAATATACTGAATGAAATATACTACTGAAACATGAGCAATAGTATAGTAAAAAACAAAAAGTGGTTAAACAATTTTAACTACGTAATTTATATTTTTACAATAAATTTTTGTTTATAATAAACAGTAGAAACTCGCATTTGTTTATATCTACACTGAAATGTAACAATACAGTGGAGATGAAATTCAAAATGGGACACTCATTTCAACCACGTGCTTAACCACATATAATGGACACACACCTCCATTCTCACAAATCTGTCGTATCTTTCCTTTCAACTAATTTCATACTATTTTTACACTTAACCACATATTCGCAATCAAACCATAATTCATGCACCATTCTATCACACATCTTTCACCCTTATCTTGCAACCAAATCGAATAAGTCAAATCCACACATTCAACTCTTTCGACGGCAGCCATTTTGCTCACACAATCTCCTAGAAGCACAGTGAAATGACTAAAATTCAAAAAGCCCACTTAAATACTACAACCTGTAACCTTAAACCTTTACCATTTTCATGATGCCAAGAGTTTATCAAATTTGGTGCAATTTCGCTTCATTTGGCGGATGCCCCCTAATCTGCAGTCTAGCCAAATTATCTAACAGCAGTTCTTCCTTTTATAGAATAGCATGCAGTAGAATATGTATGACGGGTTGCTGTGTAGTGTTCGTAAAATAATCAAAACTGTTCTTCGTGCTAAAACTTATCGAATATATTTAATCAAGAAATTGAATGTAAAATTAAAAATTTTGTATTTAAACAACTGAAGTTAAGAATAAAAGTAGAATGTAGGAAAGTGGGATTAGAAAAATATTTAAGAAAATGTGTTTTTCAATATTTTAAAACCTAATCAAGCAAAATATAAAATTATTCAACAACTGTACACTAAACATAAACATCACTGTTAAGAATTTTTCCCCCAATAATGGAAACTGCCAATAATAAAACCAATAATAAAACTGGTTTGATTATTGATGAACAGAGCCATGCATGTAAGTAATAGATTTTTTATGAAAGTTAGAAAGCATTAGGTGTATATTTTGGTCTGAAATTACAAAACGTATATCTAGAAATTACTTGACAATAAGCATTAGTATATAGGCCATTATTGTAGTCTGAAACACATGTTCTGAACCAGGTGGGAATTTGTATTTCAAGGGGGGCCTTTTATTTACCTGTCAATTATTTAGTTTTAGTTTATAAAAATATACTTTTGTTCAAGGTTTGATGTTTGTCAGCATTTTCCATAGATCTTGTTTGTTATAAAACACATTAAAAACTGAAATTTAAATATATGGTGCTTTGGAGTGGAGGGGAGGAAATGATTGCTTAGCAGTGGGGAAAGGGAGGCCATGGAGATCCCTTCATCTAGAAGAACAGCACCATATTAGTCATAAGCTGAACTAACACTGTTTAATAATTTATTTCCTGCACTAATAAGGACTCCAATTCAGTGATTGGTGAACAGAGCCGTGCAGGTAAATGAATGATTTTGAATCAAAGTTAGAAAGCATTATGTGTGTTTTTATTTTGATTTGAAATTACAAAATGTGTATCTGTAGAAATTGTTTGACATTTTATGTAGACCATTAATGTATTCTATAACTGTTAACCATATTAGGATTAAACTGAGCTAACATTTAATAATTTATTTCCTGTACTACAATTCAATGATTGGTGAACAAGTAAATGAATGATTTTGAACCAAAGTTATAAAGTATTTATATTTTTGTTTGGTTTGAAATTGTAGAATTTATCAATGTTTACCAATGTTTCCAGAGTTCGTACATTTGAGTTTTTAACAATCAGTGTTTCCAGAGTACCACTGAAATGAAGGCAAAAATCTGTAGCGTGTTGAAATGTCATGCTTATCGGTTATTGCCCCTACAGTGCAATTGTTTGTGCTGTATGCCAAACTTTCATTTGTAGAAAATCGTGCATGTGACAGTATGTAATTATCAGAAGTTGTTACTAGAACGATGAACACATAACAGTGCTTGCGGCAAAACAGAGGAGTGTGTTTTATAGATTGTTAAAAATTGAAATGTAGGAACTTAATTTTTTAACAGTTCTTGTTCGATCCCTAAAATTTACAGGCAGTCATATTTGCCAGAGACACGTCTTAACATGTTTCTGCAGGTATCCTGTACAATAATGTTTAGTCAGATTCAGTTGTTTGGCTGATACAGGTGTATTTTTATAGCCCTTTTTTTTTTTTTTTGTAACTATAAAAGATGCTAAAAGCAGTGTCTTTCTTTTTGTTGAGTGTTTGACAACATCAAGTTCTTTAATGAATGCTCCTTGCTCAATTAAAAAAAAAGTACTCTCTGGTTTTCATGGCCCCTGTTATCAAAATGAAGCCAAGTTTAAACTCCTTGAATATAGGATATGACTGCCATCTCTGCAATTACTTTTAATGTGGCATCAAAAGGCTTATCTTTCCCAGAGGATTTCTACCACATGAATTTGGAAAGATACAACTCTAGATAATGTCAAGCTGGATCCCTGGCATTTTGTTTTACCATTTAAACAGAGCCCCACAATCTTTCCTCCGTTTGGGTATGAACACTTATTATATCAGCAAAATTTCGTTTTACAGTTAAATGACTGTAAACACCCTTTTCGAGCTCATCTGCTTTATAGGTTCACGAGCAATATGAATATATTGTCAATCCTTCTAGTATGTGGTCGACAGTCATTGATATCAGTTTACTTGCTTCCCAGTATGGAACTTGAACAAGAAAACACTCTCATTTTGTCCGATGTTGAACAGTTTATCACACCACTTAAGTGACGTTAGTTCCTTTGCCCAGCAGTAGATGAAATGCAGAAAGAACTTAGGAATGAAATTCTGGAATCACTAAACCAGTTTTTTTTTCTCCAAACAGCTTTTTATGTTGTACCTCCCATATTTTCATTTATACATTGTTGCATGCGTACCAGTTCGGAATAGATTGAATGTACATAGGTTTAATGATAGGTTGACAAAATTTATTTTTTTCAAAAGACCAGAGTTCTGGAACTTTCCACAAAAATTCTATAAATCTTCGTAGTATCATAGTAGAATCTGTAGTAACACTTCAAATTAAGAATGTTAAAACACAGTGCAATGCAAGGTGTAGCTAAAAAGCGAAGCTAAACCATAGGTGGTGCTTGGAACTCATGTTGACAACTGAGAGCAGATGCTCTTTCCGCCCTTGTATAATTTTCACATGGTCGCTGAGGAATTTTTGGTACTTTCTTCTTGAAAGTACTGGAAGCTAATATTGTGATCAATTGCAATCTGCATTATGGTAATGCAGGGACCAGACCAAAATGTCACCAAATTTAGCTGCCAAAATCGTTGCTAACTTCGCAATAGCTCACCAAACTGCAGAGGTGCCCATTTACTCAATGTTAAATAGACTTATCCTTATATTTTTACTTTTCTACCATAGCTCATATCTCTAGATTTTTCATGTTACATTACACAGAAAAATACAACAATTTCACAAATAATTTCTGAAAATCATCTGTACGAATACACATATTTGATGGCGAGACAATACGGCATATTCCTATAATATAAATCGTCAGAATTTTTTTACAAAGTTTTAATTGAAAAAATACATTACCATATGGTTTCATGAAATTCGTTAAAATTTTTTTACAATGTTTAAATAGGACAAAGATGAATAACAATGACTATTGGTCTGTCAAGCATAAAGCAATGATTAAAAATTTTAGTATATGGCCTGACTTTAAATTATCTGTGTTAATAATATTCAGAACAGTAATGATAGTACTAATTCAGAATCTGTTGATCACATATATTCTGTTAAATGTCAACATTAAAAAAAGTTGGAGAAATACTAGTCTGATACTTCTAAACATGTCTAGATTTATATATTTGAACATCGATGAGAAAAAATTACACATTTATGAAGTTCTTTAATCAAACATATTAAAAACTTAATTTGTATGTTTTATGCTAAAGGGAAAATGTAACTAGAAGATTTTAGCAAACTAAATTTGTCAGAAATTTTATAAAATAATTGTGCTTTTATAATACAATTAACATCATAGAAGGAAATACTGACTGATCTGTTTTATATAACATACTTATGTCAGTGTTAAAAGCTTCACTATATGCCCTGTTCTTTTAATATCTTAGACAGGTAAATTTTTTTTCCTTCTTCAGTTAATATATTTATAAAGATATTTTCAGAATTCATTCCTACTTACAAAATTTATATGAAGTTGTAATATACTATGAAATAAGGCCGCTGATTATCAGTAATTTTATGTGGGTTAAATTCGAGACAGATGGGCTAGTTGCATACAATTTTTCTAATGATTTCAGTAAGCCAGGAAGTCTTCCATGAAAGCATTCCTTTCTTGCGTGCTTTACTCTAGTTGAATAATCATGTAGTTGTAAACTGATGAGTTTGTATACTCTCTTGCACATATAATATCACTTAGGAATAATAATAAAGTCTTTTTAATAGTTGAATTAAAGTGAGTTAATAGTAATTTTTTTTTCCCCTTAGCTTCTTGAACCAATCCTTTTACTAGGAAAAGAACGATTTGCGGGGGTGGATATCAGAGTTCGAGTTAAAGGAGGTGGACACGTGGCACAGATATATGGTAAGATGTTTGTTCTCAAGTAAACTTACCTGTGATTATTTTTCGTTTGTTAATTTTGTTAAGACAGTGTGCTTTATTTTTTGTTATATGTATTTATTCTTGCAAGGTACTACAAATAGTGAAGAGTAGTTTTCCATAGCAATAATGTAATATACTTTTATTATATGTTTATTTAATGACAAATTCTTCTTGAACATCTAATATGAGTGTCATATCATGCCTTTCTGGTGTCCCGCCTCATAAAGAAAATGACTCCACCTTCATGTATTTTAAATATTTATTGCATACACAAAACTAAATACTAAAATTACACTACTAATATTGAAATATTTACATTAATGAATACTAGTTAGATTCGTTTTAGTAGCATCTCCCATGAGCCTTCTCTTTTTCATGACCTCTCAGTAGGTCTCCTTCTTGGAAATTAAACTTTTGGCACCTCTCATATTGAGAGTTAGTGCCCCCTATGCATCTTGTTGGTTGGCATCACCCATACATCACCCCCTCCCCCCATCCAGGATTGAAATAGGGTGAAAGTCTATTGAAATAGGACAAAATATAGTGACGTCAACAAAAAGAGTTACTTACCTACTAAAGTTAACAAATCAATCAATATTGAAGTTGAAAGATGCATAATGCAATACAGATTACTTCTAAATCTACTACAAGACTTCTTCTAAAGCTGTAACATATAAATGATTAACAATTAATAATCAAAATAATTCTAAAATGCAATAGAATAATACTTAAAAGTTTCTATGGTTACTTAAAGTTCCCAGGAGAGTAGCTGCAAAATAATAATAATAATAATCCTAAGAGTTCATAAATGTCTATGAAAAGTTGTTTCTTTCACACAAGTCACTCCAGTCTAGATAGCGCATCAGCATTGTTTATTGTAGCACCCGGGTAATGCGAAATTGTAGCATCATGCTTTTGTAATGCTAAAGCCCATCTTTGTGACTTAGAAGGTTGGGGTGCGTTCTTTGTAATTAAAGTTAACGGATTGTGATCAGTTATCAACTCCAGAGGTGAACCAAAAATCCAAATTTCAAACTTTTTCAGGCTCCAAATAACAGCATAGGCTTCTGTCTCGATAGTTGGCCATGCTTGTTGTGTTTTAGTTAGCTTCTGGCTGACGTAACTAATTGGGTACATTTTTCTGTTTTTTTGTTGAGATAAGCAGGCTCTAGCACCGGTTGAAGATGCATCACATCGAATTGTAAAAGGTAACCCTGGAATGGGTATAAAAAATTGGGTGCTTCTACTACACATTTCTTTAATTTCTCAAATGCTTTGTCGTGTTTTTCTGTCAAGCACAGCTCTTCAGGACTTCTTCTTTTGGTGAACTCTGTTAATGGATAAGCTGTTTCTGCATAAGGAAGCACTTCCGCAAAGTGCCCGTTGGCGCCGTTGCAGTTATACTCGCCAATCTCACCAACGGTTGATTGACGTCGACGATGAGCGGCGGATGGTTATTAAACACATGCACTTTTACCCAATTTTATTGGCAGTGGAATTTCTCTTGATCATGATGATTTTAATACTGAAAGCGGACCTCTAGCCTTTCTTCCATACATTAATTTAAATGTAGATACTCCCGTAGTACAATTTGGGATTTCTCGGCAAGTGAATAACCGGTATGGGATGTGTTGGTCCCAATTTTTAGAATCGTTTCTTATGATATGATGCAGCATACGTTTTAGAACTTGGTTATACTGTTCAACTAATCCCGAACTTTGTGGATGTCCTGGTGTTGCGAATCTAGGGCTTGCTCCTAATCTGGCATGAAATTCTTGTGTTAATTGTGCAACAAAATTGGTGCCTTGATCACTATTACCCAAGGTATGCTCATTCTTATGAAGATTTCTAATAATGCATCGCATGTTGATTTTGCTGTAATTGTTCTCAAAGGAACGGCTTTTGGCCGTGTAGAATGTTGGTCGACTAAACACAGTACATATTTGTGTTTACGTGCTGATGAATTTTCAATTGGACCCATTATATCTACATTCATTGTATCAAATGGAAATTCAGGCCTCTGTTCTGGAACTATGGGTATATGATCGCTGGTTCTTTCTCTGGTTCTTCTGGTTTCGTAATTGACATTCCTTACAAGTTTTATGGTATTCTTCTATATCTTGTGACATGTTTGGCCAATAAAATGAATAACAAATCCTTTCTTTTGTTTTTTTTTTATCCCTAAATGATTTGCAAAAATAGATTCGTGAGCTAATTTTAAAATTTGTTCCCTTCTAACTTTAGGCACTACTAATTGACTAATAATTTCTCTGGAAATCCTTTCAGTTTAATAAATCAAATCATCCATTAAAAATATCCATTTTTTTTCTTTGTGCGTCTTTAAAAATATTCCGTAAACTCTCACATTCTCTCTGCTGTTATTTAAAAGTACTGGCATCCGAATGTTGACCCACTTTTAATTTATCATCACTTTCATTTTCAGCCTGAAGGTAATTTAGGATTTAATTTCGTTCTTCTGTCATAAATAAGTCGGAGCAATTTTTCACCTTCGAACTGTTTTGACTGACGACTCCTCACTTCCGGTGTCTGCGATGGAGACACTTTGTCGCAATCATGATTCGTGCTAAGCAGATGTAATTCAGAGGTCAATAAATCATAAACATTTGGAGTAATTCCGCGGGGAATATGAAGTTTTTCTGTTACCGTTACTAATATTTCGACAGGGTTCAATAAATTAGTGTCATCAGCATTTCTGATGGAAATAGGAATTCTAGCCACTTTAGCTGAGATGGTTTCCCCAAATGCGGAAATGAGGTCAATATTGCAGTTGTTCTCAATAGAGAAATTTGGTATGTGTTTCGGATTCAGAACAGAAATTTCAGCACCTGCATCGATTATGGCTGGGACTTCGTTACCTGCAAGGCAAATATTTACACTTTGCAATGGTTGCATAAAAATTTCATCTGGGTTTAAGCTTGAGGATCCAATTTTTGCTATTATTTTATCACTAGTATTTTTCCCCGGTGTTTCCTTTTTCAAAGGAGTGTGTTGTTTTTCCGATTTTTGTTGCGACTTGTTTCTTTGTGGACAAAATTTAGCGAGGTGTGTTGATTTTCCACATATGTAGCAGTTGTTAAGTGGATATTTATTTTTATTTATGTCCTCATATGAGGAGGGATATATTTCGATTCTCTTAAAAATTGGGATGACTTAGCTATGTTTTCGTTAGTGTGGCTTCGTTTAATGATTTACCTTTGTTTACAAAATATAGGTCAACTTCCTTAGCTAAATCCTTGGGTTTTAACGAATTTTCTCCTGTTTTAATATTTATGTAGGTTATAGTTTCCCTATCTAGCATTTGGAAAAGTTTGTCGGAAATCATTAGTTGACGCAATGTATCAAAGTCTTTAGCTTCATGTAATTGACAGTAGTACTAGAAATTTGCAGATAGTCTAGATGCGAACGGAACATGTGACTCTTTGGGATCACGTCGTGCACTTCGAAAATTCATTAAACATAAGCAGTTGGTTGATACTCTTTTAATACTAGTTTTTTAATGGTTTCATGACATTTTAGTTCTTTATCATTAATGTAAAATAGTATGTTAGTTGCCTAATCACCTAAAATGTTAATCAAAATTTTGGATTTGAGCTCCTGTGGTACATTTTTAGTAACGAATGCTTTCTCTAATGTTTGAAAAAACAAATTGAAGTTTTCCGATCTTCCCAAAACAGGAATAGTCAACGTTTTAACACTTTTTATTAGATTTTCCAAATAATTTCCCGAACTTGTATTGATATTTTTATCTGCGCGAGATCCGTTCTAACTTCTAACTTTTTCCAATTCTAATTCCTCTATCTGAGCTAATTTTAATTTCTGAAGTTCAACCTTTTCAACCCTAGCTTTTATTTCATTTTCTCTAATTTTTCCTTCCTCAACTATTGAGTTTAGTAATCCGATTACAAATTCATCTTTAAATATTTTACTGTCCTCAATTTTGTCTTTTAATTGAACCACTGTTAAACTAATGGGCTCTAGTGTAGAATTGGGTGCCTTTTCGATTGGCGAAAAATTTTGTTCAGTTTTGGCGATGAAATCCCATTTCTGATTACAATGAGAGTTTTAACATGGTTTTAGCTTCTTGATTTATTTAATTAAAAATAAATCGATGTGCACATGGACAAAGTAAAGGCAATGTGCAATGACTAGTTTGTGCAATTCTCTGATGTTTTTTTAAGTGAAAATAGGTCATGTGTACATGGACACGCAGTTTGTGAAATTCTTTGACTTCTTGTTTAGGTTTTGTGTAGCAGCCATCTTGAAATTGTGTCTTATTGGTGCCGATCTTGGCGTCAAAACAGAATCGCCAAAAAACAAGGGGCACCCAATTGTAAACTTTTACCAACTAATGGTTTGTATATTTTCAGTTTCGTCAAGAAGGTTTATTAAATCTTCCTTTTTAGTATTCTTATACATTTTTGCTTTTGTTTCATACATATATATGTATATCTTCAGTAAATTTATACTTTAAAGTAAATAAAATCAAAAGCTTCCTACCTGCTTCTCTTGAAGTTTCTCTTCAGTCATCTAACCTCTGGTTTTCGTGTGAGGGTGTGTTATATCGTGCCTTTCTAGTGTCCCACCTCATAAAGAAAATGACTCCATCTTCTTGTATTTTAAATATTTATTACACACACAAAACTTAATACTAAAACTACTACTCTCTCTACTTCTTTCTGTAAATGCCTTATTCATCATTTTGTAGTAAAATTAAAAAAAAAAAAAAGTAATTAATTAATAGTAAAAAAATAGTGACCAAAATTGTCAGCTAGCTCTTGGGAAAATTTTTCTCTATATCTCATGTCCTAGTTGGGATATTTTCACAATTTGAATATTATTGGATTCAGAATCGCAAGATGTGCAATTAATTCTATACGAGGGTGAAAATGCGCTTTAGCCCACTGCTTGGCGATGTTTTGAAAATCGCCAATTCGGCGCGTTTCTGCGAAACGTCTTTGCAATTAATTGCAACTTTCCCGACACGCTCCGCGAAAACCTATTGTAAACAAAACATAGAATTCTAAACCATAAATTAGTATGGACACTGTTGCCACATAAATATAATAAAATAATATGCAAAACGAACATTACGATCATTAAAATATTTGTCAGTTACCTTTAAATTAATTATTTACATTTTATGTTGTAATACTTACACATTTTATGCCGTTACATAACCTTCCCGACACGCTCCGCGAAAACGTAACCAAAATGGCATCCCAGAAAGAAGGAATTTTTTTTAAAAGGGCATTAAAATTACAAACGATACCATGTACACACCGTTCCGTTTTAACTTAAAAAAAACATCTGAGAATTGCACAATGTAGGCAACGTACACAAATAAACAAAATAAGCTAGAATAACGAAAATAAATTACAAGAAAATGCCATGTGCACAGCGTTCCTTTTAAACTTAAAAAAAACTTCAGCGAATTGCACAATGTACGCAACGTGCACAAATGAACAAAATAAGCTAAAATAACGAAAATAAATTACAAGAAAATGCCATGTGCACAGCGTTCCTTTTAAACTTAAAAAAAACTTCAGCGAATTGCACAATGTAGGCAACGTACACAAATCAACAAAATAAGCTAAAATAACGAAAATAAATTACAAGAAAATGCCATGTGCACAGCGTTCCGTTTTAACTTAAAAAAAACATCAGCGAATTGCACAATGTAGGCAATGTGCACAAATCAACAAAATAAAATAAATTGCAAACGATACCAGCGTTCTGTTCTTCAGCTGAGCCAAATTATTTCAATAAAAGGCAACAAAATATAAAAATTAAGCAACTTGCACTTCCAATAAAGTAATAAATGTACATGTACATTCACTCACCTCTCTCAGCATCACAGCTAAATCCATACCGACTCGGTATTTAGCGAAATATAAGGTACGAAAATAGCAAACACTCAACACAAAAACACCGCATTCAAAGAATACAACGACAACTGAAATAACTACTTAAATTAACACGTAAGAATTTCGAATAAACTGCTACGTCATCTCACATTACCAATAAAACCGTTCTTTATAAAATAGGAAATACGCATGCGCGAAAACTACATGTTTCCGTAGCTTCAAAATACCCAGTCAGCCATGTTCGCGGATATACGGAGTTACCCATGTTGGCGCGTTTATTGCTCATTCAAAAACAATCGCCGCCAAGCAGTGGGCTAAAGCGCATTTGGGCCCTATACTAGAAATAGCACTTAATACGAATTTCCTAGCTGTACATTCAATTATACAAAAATGCATCCTAAAATTATTACCTGTAATGCTATCAAGTAACTAAATAAAAACAGTACAAAATATAACAGCATGTAAAAATAATGCAATTAAAAAGATATAAAAATTTATAACAATATCATGGTTTTATTTTAAAGGCATTAACAACATATATTTTTTTATGTCCATTTTTGTTAACTGTGTATGCAGTGTTGCTGTAAAACTTATCAAAAAATTTCTTATTAAAAATTTTATTCTCAAATTGTGTGTCATTGTATAATAAATATTTCTGATAAATATAGTTTGTAAGTTAACCCTTTGAAACATGTCGGATCTGCAGGGTTAAATGTATGCATGTTTATAATCCTGTACTTATAAGGGCTCCAATTCATTAGTTGGAGAACAGAGCCGTACAGGTAGATAAAATTGAAATCTTTTTTTTTCCAGTGAATGTATATTTACATTTTTTCTGAGGTATCAAACATTTGTAACTAATTTATGCATTGTGCTGGTTGCATTCAGTTCAAGGTAATTTTAGATTTTTTTTAACTTTTAAAAATATGTAAGTATATATAAAAGTATATATGAGTATAAAATATATATAAAAGTATAGTAAGTATGTATACAATTATATACAATGTTTTAACAAATAATTGTGTATATAAGTAGGTATCGCCCAAACAGATATGATTAAATCTAAAAAACTTCTCATAGCACTCATTCTCATAAACAGGAATCATTATGTTTTGTATATATTATTGGATATTTTGGAGACTTCAGATAAAATAAATAGAATTCTATTAAAAAATATGTTATTTACTTTTTCTTAGCTGTAAAAGGTTGTATTTTTTTTAAGCTGACTAGATAACATAAGTAATGATTAGTTACATTTGAAGCAAAAGATAGGTTAACCTAGTTTTTCTGTTTAAGGTCTCAGCATTATTGTTAATAGTTAGTAAGATTGAACTAAATATATGTCCCTTTATATCCATTCAACAAATGTTGTAGTGTAGTCTTTGTTACTTACTCCACAATAGTAATGTGATTTATGAAGCTTTTCGGGACTTTTCATGCAGTGGTGCATGTAAAAATTACACTGTGGATTGATTTTTGGTTTTATGTATTTGTGTGGGTTATTGAAAACGCTCCGTAAGCTTCATAATCTTTTGTAAATATGTATTAATTGGGATATCGTTTTTAAGTAGGAATGGCATTAAGAAAAGGACAGTCTGCTCATATTTAAGAAATTCAGGGGTGGAGACTAATTGAAATATGTGAATTTATTAATCAGGTTATTATTAATTAGAGTTGTAAAAAGAGTTGCTTGGATTTTTTGTGTTTCTTACAAATTTGATTGTTTTCTACGAAAAATAATTATTGAATACTTTTATTAAAGATATGATTACTACAAGATTAGAATTTTAACTATTATTTATATCCATTACTAATACTTCTTAAAATACCTTATTGATTCTTATCCTATTTTGATGTTCCTATGACTTCCATGAAATTGGTAGTTTTGAAAATACTGAATGCCTTATGATCATTAATTTTACATTCTTAAAAAACTGACTTTGGACTTTTTTTCCTACAGCTATAAGGCAAGCCATTTCAAAAGCTCTAGTAGCCTATTATCAAAAGTGTAAGTATGCTTCAAATGTTATCTTAGTATATAGAAAGTAGGTATTCTGTCGATGTTCTTGATTAAAGTATTAATTATTATTTTGAAACGTGCATAATACTTATTCAGTACATTTATTTTATCCTAAAATTGGAAACTTTGATAAACCAATAATTGTGGCAGTCATGCAAGTAATGATTGCTGTAGAGATGATCTGGGTAAATTATTTCCTTTGCAAAAAGATTTGTTATCACTTAAAATTGATTCAAAGCAGTTATTAAAATAGTAACAGCAAATGAATCATTTAGCTTCCATATCACTTTTCAGTAAAACCCCAGAAATTCATGAAGAAAGTAAATATACGAGAGAACTAAATGTTATAAAGAATATATATTAAAACAGAATGCATTAATAATTACCCTGGCTTTCATTGCCTCATTTTATGCCCATCCACTATAATGCTGTTTTAAAAACCAGTTTATGAAAATTTAAAATTTCATATTTTTTCCATCAGAATGCAGTTAATTGCAGGGTTGCCACGCTACGTGGAAAAGTCGGGGAATTCGAAAATTGACCAAAAAAATCATGGAATTCAAATATTTTAGTCTAAATCTGGAAAAGTCAGGGAATTTCATACAGCGATCCCCCAAAAAAGCGAGTTTTGCGCCAACGTTGGAATCGATCACTTTCTTGGCACGCGTCAGCGTCTCTCGGCCAGCTGGCATAGAGCCAATTCTTGCAGCTCCAAACAGATAAGTCTTTTAGAAAGGCAAAGCAAGTTTCCGGCAACTTTGGTTCCCAGTAACATCGAGAATCGAAAGACTGCCATGCGCGCATGTGTAGTGCATGTTCAACTAAAGAAAATACGTATTCTTGTATCAAACAAAATCGGTTTAATCCAAGTATAGCGGTACCATGAAAGTTAGAATAGCCACCGTGTACGGTACACATAGGATTTGGCGACATTATGATGAGCAGTAAACAGGCCATTTTGGTGTTGGCGACAGTTTTCAAAATCGTGCCAAGGCCGTAGTGTGTACTAGGATTTTTCCGCAAAATCTTTTGAATAGTTTTTTTTTTCTTTTTAATAAATGCCTTATTTGTCATTTTGCAGTAAAATAAAAAAAATAGTAATCAGTCATTTAGGCTAAACATTTAATATAACTACATTCGCTAAAACATCGTTGATTATTGTAATTCAGTTTTTTAATTACTTTAATGTTATTCATATCATCTAATGTTGCTTCTTTCCCTTAAATTTATTTATTATTAGTAAATAATAATTTCAAATTTCAGGAAATTTTCTCTGGCATAATCCTGAAACTAATTCTAGCAATATGATGACATAACATCACGAAATTCAATGCCCATATTTTTGTTTATGTATTCAGCTAAATAAATATAAAATATCCGAATTTATTTAAAAATGTCATTAAATAGATTTCTTTCTTTCGTTTAGCTGCAAAATGTCTGAAAAAAAAATTTTTTTTTATCCACATTGGGCAGATTCTGATTTCAATTCTTCAGTGGAGAAAACAACTCCTATTATAGTTATAATAGTAATCTTTGGGGATAATATATGTCATATGTAATTGGCAAATTTTTGTGTTTTCAAAGTGGTATCCTAATTAATTTACCTCTTAGCACAGCCAATGTGCTTTATGCGAATAGACTAGAATTTTCTTAAAACACACCTGGAAAATTTAGGGAATTTCATTCT
This sequence comes from Stegodyphus mimosarum, assembly GCA_000611955.2. Classification (NCBI taxonomy): domain Eukaryota; kingdom Metazoa; phylum Arthropoda; class Arachnida; order Araneae; family Eresidae; genus Stegodyphus; species Stegodyphus mimosarum. The sequence goes on from KK118861.1 coordinate 791,083, forward strand.
CCTCTTTGAGTGGCAACCCTGTGATTGTTCCCTTCCAGTGAGGAAATATATATATATATATATCACTATAGAACTGAATTGCACATTTGAAAGGACAGCAGGTAGACTTTTATGCGGCTTGTAGTAATTTCCGTCGGATGGTCCCTCACTCTCCACTTATTGTATTGTGTATCTTGTATTTTAGTTACGAGATTTTTTTTAACACAATAAGTTACTTTGGTGATTTTTGGATTATTTTCCTATTTCATAAGTTTGCCAAAAAAATGAAAAAATATTTACTCATTATGTTAATTGAGATGGATTTTTCTAATAAGAGGCAAGCAATTGCTTTAAAAGTGATATCCTGATGTGGGCAGTAACAAAATGACTTAGCAAGCTCCTTAAAGTTAACTGTACAAACAATTTTGCAAATATCAGAAAAATTTAAATCTGGTGCTGCATCGTCACCAGCCAAAAGAAGTGATGAAATACAGTTATTCAATTTTTGAAGAAATGGAAAGACTGCTCACCCCAATGCAGATTATCACAAAATACAGCGTAAAATACCCATAATCATGGCGAAAGCAAAAAGCATTTTCTTACTTTAGATTGTTTCTTTGTTAAAAAAAATTATTATTTTTATATAATAAGTATATAGAATTTGTTATGAATGAATTTAATATTTTTGTATAATGAACTAAGAGTCCTTTTTTGTATATAGTACACATATGTAATTCTGTAATGAATTGTATGCATGTAAATAGTGATTAATAAAATTAATATTATTATTTTTTTAATTTTGAAGTAGGTATTTCACTGTTAAATACTGTTTCCAACCTTTATTGTATTTTTAGCTCAAAGGAGCAATTTGCACGGAAAGGCTATTAATTTTGTGTTGTCCATTATAAAACTTGTTTCGCTTTTCAAACTGTTGCCACTATTAGAGCCCTGCGTTATATTTAAACAAATTAAATAAGAATCTGCATGAATGTATGTATGTTACTCGCATTGTGAATAAGCAGTGGCACTTAGAGACATCAAATTTTGAATAATGTAGTTTTCCACTCAAATATGGGCATCTAGAAGCCCAAGTTTGAAATTTCTTTTATTATCAATTTTATATTTTGTAAAACTGATTAATTTTTTATTAATGAATTCAACAATTTCAAAACAAGCAATGGCAACACTTTACGGAAAGAAAAAACATTTTTTATCTCCAGATATATCCTAAAGATATGCTTTTTTAAATATTTTGGCCATAATATAAAATTTAAAGTCTTTCAGATTTTTTTTAAATGACAAATCCTATGACAAAAAATTGATTCACTTAGCACTTTTTTTCATGCATTAAAAGCATAGCAGAGATTAAAAACAATAGAAAATATGACAGTTTACTTAAAAATGTCTCTACTGCAGCCATGTCCACCCTTAGTCAAAGTTCCTCCCCCAAGGTAGTGAGCACTGGCCCCCGGGTAGTGGTCTGGAGGCACAATAACGAGAGTCCGGTTCCTATGACCAAAAGGGCAGCCAGTGCTGTTCCAGATGATTGTGACTTCGTCCATCCGAGTGGGCCAATGGCAGCAGGGAGAACTGCATTGCAAGCGGTTTATGAGTACACAATGAAAAATCACTCTTGTTTTTTTGGGGGGAACGATTTCCCCAACCTCGTACCTAATATGGATATTTGTGTGCTGACGGAATCATTGATGGTGGAACTCATATTTTCGAACAGGCTTAACCAAAGCTTCCAGAGTACAAATGTCTCTCACAGCAGGGCAGGCATCCCATCCATGCACTGATGGGGTGGGTGGTGCATATATGCATTTTAAACTGAACCACTTTTTAAAATCCACTAGATGGTATCCTGTGTCCATTACTTTTGAACGGAACATAGTGTTAATATCCTGACCTTCAATTTGATCACATTATGCCTAACTTTGGCATCAGCTATTGAAGGGGGAAAGAAGATACGAATGTAAACAAACAGTGCTTATCTTGCCATGTGATATAAACAATAAACATTCATGTGGAACCCTTTTTTAATTATTTTTTTCTCTACTGTGTACTCTTTATTGTGTATTGGGTTCTGTTATGCTTTGCATTGCTTTTATCGCTTACATTTCACATACTTCCTTTTTCGTTTTGGAAAGCTTTGACCTTGCCAGTTTAGTATAGCGACCAAGCTTTATTTATCAGAGGAAGGATGTACTAGTATGGTAAATGAGCCATTTAGTGGCAGGGATGAAAGTGATGATTCATTTTCTAAGGCAGTTAAAAAGCGATATTTTGTCACAGACTGAATTCACCAAGTGACTGCCTTCCACTTCCCGTAAAAGACTGTTACTTCTTGTAAATAGTCTTTATTGTAATTTTTTTTATTAATCGTAAAAGTTTATTGATATATTTTGTCAATTAAAACTTCAGAATAATTTGAATAGCTCTTCCAAAAATTATTTCATTATTTTCCTGTGGGTTGATTCCTTTGGATTTCCATCCATCCGTCCTGGGGGAATATCTTAAAGGCATGCTGTTTCAAAAGATTTAATATTCTGTTGAATATGTTTTTCCATTATACTCTTTAATTTTTGCATTAATAGTTTATAAGGAATGTAAATTTGTATTTATTTGATTTAATGCATGAAGAATTGAATGCATTTAGAAAGTCAATTTTTTTTTAATCTTTCAAATTCAAGGGGTTAAAAAAAAGTAAATGTTTTTTTCCTTTCAGATGTTGATGAAGCATCAAAAAAAGAAATCAAGGATATTTTAATCCAATATGATAGATCACTGTTGGTAGCAGATCCTAGGCGTTGCGAGCCAAAGAAGTTTGGAGGACCCGGTGCTCGTGCACGTTACCAAAAGTCTTACCGTTAAATTTTTTTGTAACATATGAAATAAAAAGTCATTCTTTATCTTGTGTGCATATATTTTGTCAATGTTTTGGGTTCATTTCCTAGTGATTTTATAATCATGCATATTTTGAGGTTTTCAAAATCCATACCGTGCAGGTGCCAAATCATCTAGACGAATAAATGTGAAAAGGGTGCCAGGTTGGGGAGAAACGTTCTATATAGTTGGTGTCACCGACAAAATAATTGAAATCTAACTGACGGCAAGACTATCTTATAAGAATAATTAGAAGAAAGAGTAAAGAAGTAATAGTATTAAAGGAGATCTAATAATAATAATTAATTCTTATTAGATATTCTTTACATGTCGTGATATATAATTCTGTTTCTCCATTTTTCTTAACTGTTGTCTGCTTTTCGCTTCAAAAAGTAAAATAGTAATCCTCATCTTTTTGAAAGGAAAGGGGTCTTCTTCGGAAGAAAAAACTATTCGCGCAGTTGGGTTATACCGCCTCAAACATTATGGCAGTATTTTATGCCCTGTGCTATTAAAGCATGTTCCGACAGATTTAGTGTTAAAATGTAATAAATCACAAGAAATCAAATCTGGTTCGGACGTTCAATGTTTATTTTCTTTTCTTGATCTTGCTTTGATAGTGCGTGAACAGACATTCTAATAACAAATCATCATTCGAATTAAGCAATCGAAAACAAGATTCCAGACATAATTTTCCGTGACAAAAGAATTTGAATAAAAATAAAAGTTTAAATGATGTTCCAACTGGGAATGAATTATTGACGGCTTCGACTCCAGTCGTGAGTAATATAGAGAAAAAGAACACAACTTGTGTACTTTGTGATTTCATGACTCGTGAGAGTGTTGCAGTGTAGCGATGATGTCCCTCTTTGGAGGAGAGAAAAATGTCTTATTGCGTAAAGGAGCCTGCTTTAACTGTTCACAAAAGGCAAAACATTTATAGCGAAACTGCCCCGTTAAGAACACTATATGAATTCTGTTCTGGTTTGCATCAAATATTATTTTACTTTTATCAACAGAAAAGGGAAAGCATAAATAATATGGGTACAGAGTCTACCAATCTAACTAATCAAAGCAAGGGAAAGGCTTTTTTTTTTTTGCAACCGGTTAACTGTTAACATTGAAAATGAAAATTCAAGGCAACTGTTGAGGGCGATTAAAGAGTTACATCTCAAAACATGTTGCAAAAACCGTGGGTTTGACGAGCAGATGGAAAGAAACGAAAACCCACGAGCTTTTCGGAGGTCCAAAAAATGACCTCGGTTCATGATTAAGTTATGGTGTTTGATGAAAAATTTAAAGTTGTCATAGAAGTCAATGGTCAGGGACATATTTTCTTAGGCATACCTAGAATTAATCTTACAAGAATTAAAAAGGATGAATATATTTGTAACCGTTTCTTATATGAATCAAACTTTGTTTTTTCGAAAAAGACAATGAAATTCATATCTTATTGGGCTCTGACATTGTGGGAAAATTATTAACTGGTAATGTAAAACAACTTTGTGAACTGCAGTAGAAACCCATTTAGAATGGACAATTTTAGGAAAATCCAAATTTGAATCTGACTTTGAAGCAAAAAATTCGTTGTTGGTGCATTCTTTGCTTCCGAATCTTGAAAAAATAACAGATTTGTGGGAAATGCATTCGCTAGGCGTAAAAAATCCCGGTGAAAAGTGAACAAAATTAGAACTACAGGATCCTGCCTTGACGCATTTTGAAAACATGGTAGCTAGAAATAAAGACGGCAGGTACATTGTTTGCACACCTTGAATTGGGGGCCATGCAAAACTTGGAGATAGTTTTGAACTGGCTAAAAAAAGATCACTAAGACCTTAAATTATCATCTAAAGAATGCACGTGACCCTTTGAGAATGGCAGCTAAAGGACTCTATGTATGTGGACAATTGCATTATGAGTGTAGACTCGGTTTTAATTCCCAGACTACTGTTACAGGAATGCTGGAAAATTCGTGGACAGTCAACAGTTCGGAAAAGTTACCATTCGTTGCCCAAGATGCTCGAAGGAATGAAAGTGCCTGTCTATGCCCTGCAACTAATGATTCAGATTCCACTGAAGATGATGATTCATCACCCAAAGTCTCAGATTTTGTTATTAGAGCTGGTCGATATGTTAAAATACCATTTATAGGTATCCTATAAATTGCAAGGTGGGAGAATGTTTGAGTAATACCACCTAAAACTCAACTCTGTTTAAGGTCTTATGTTTTTAAAATAAGCTCTATCGTTTGTTTGTAAGAATAACTGCTTCTAAAATTTTAGAAATATCTGCAATTAAAGTGTTTTTTCATATTAAATCCATATTTGTTTCCGAATCCTTTAAAAATGTTGTCGCTGGTTTTTCACTTACTGAAGAGAATTATAAGTCAGCTGTTGATTTATTAAAAAATCGTTTTGGTAACTAAGACTTGGTAATTAATGCTCGTATGAGTAAACTTTTGAAACTGAAGCAAGTAAGAAAGGCTGCTAATGTTAAGCAATTGCAAGAGCTCTATGATAATTGCGAAATTTAAATTCTCGTAGTGTTACAGCCGGCAGCTACAAGCATTTACTCTGCCCAATTACTGCCGTGTGCTTTGCCATAATTGAATAACCTAACCTAACCCAACCCACCATATACACAACATGATTTTTTTTTTCCATGAATATTCAACTTGGTTGTCAATGTTGAAACATGGGCAGGTGGTTTCCATGATTTCGTCATCTTTGGGGTATCCTAGTGGATCCATTTTTCATCTTCACTGACTTTACGGTGCAAAGATAAAAAACAAAACAAAAAACACTTTTGTTTATGCTTGGCTTAAATGATGTAAAATTGCTTGTTGATTCACTCCTAATGTAAGTACAATTTCTACTTGTGTTTGACACGAATCATCATGCAATAATACTTCCAATTCCTCGTGTTTATAGACTTTCACCTTTCGCTCTGTTCTTTGATGCCAAATTCACCGTTCATAAAACTTTTGAAACCACTTGCAACAATTTCTCACCATATGCTTCTACAAGCAACTGATACGCCTCAGCTGCAGATGTCTTCAAATTAAAGAAGTAAATCAGAAGTTCCCGCAATTGGCACTCATTCAGCGCAAAACTCGACAATTTCGCACACACTTACACACACACACACAAAAAAAAATACATACTAACGCAAAATTGCTAATATTTCAAGGTTATGTTGTTAGCAGATGTCCAACCTTATGATACGACGTTTTACATGAGACAATTTAACCATACCTTATTGGTGGTGCAATTTTTTTTTCTAAATGGCGGAGACTTATTTGTATTCCTAATAGCTTTACAAACTCTAACACAATGTTAATTATAAACACCACTCAGTTTGTATTATTCTGTTCTCCCACACAATGGACAATTATAACCAACATGTTCGTCTACACATCCATTCTTATGGTTTGATTTTAAAATACCGCATCGATCGCAGTATGCCTTCTAGTCGTACAGTGTTTTGGATTCACAAATCAATGGCTTAACAGTCACAATTTTTTTAAAGCAGTGTATCTTTAGAATTCCTGATAGTGATAACTGTTGCCATATATTTATTTTCCCGCTTTTTCTCAAACCATGATATCAATGTTCAGTTTTCTTAAGTAAAGATGACAACTTTTTTTTTTGGCTTTTTATCTTTATTTATTAAATACTTTCTTTGGACTTACACCAAATAAATTTCAACAACAAAATTTTTAAAAGCATTCCTAATAGATTAGTAAGGGTTACCTTTTTTTTATATTTGCTATATTATTTCTTCAAAAATAATACATAATGACAACATTTGCTGCCAGAATCCTTTTATTTAAAAAGTGGCTCGCCTCTGTATGACGGTATTGCAGAACACCCCATGGCACGGAAAAATAAAACAGATAATTTGACCAGGCACGTTATCGCCTTGAGACGGAACAGGAGCGAAAAGAAACCAATTCTAATGTGCTGGAACTGCGGTGTTGAAGGTCACATACGAAGGAACTGCAGAATACCCCAGAACACGAAAAATAAAACAGACGATTTAAATAGGCAATTAAGTGCCATGAGATGGAAAAGGAGTGGCAATAAACCAAAGTGGTGGAACTACGGAGCTGAAGGCCACGTACGAAGTGCAGAACACCACAGGGCTCAGAAATTATGACCATTTCCCAGCAACGACGCAGGAAGATCATAACGCGGGGCGAAGATTGAACGATAGTGGAAAACCTGTTTAGATTTCTGCAGAGAGTGGCAACAGTAATGCACCATCCATTAATGGCCATATCGAAGGAGTTCCTTACAATATGATCATTGACAGAGGAGCTAATGTTACCATCATTCGGAAAGATTATAACTTAAAGATAAACTCATTTGGACGCCATCCTGCGTTTGGTGATAAAATCGACATCGATGGGAAGTTAAACGTGAACATCACGCTTGGAAGTGCCACCCAGTATCACACGGCATATGTGGCGGATATTACAGATCCTTGCATAATCGAATTGGACTTTTTAAGGAAATACTGTTTTTTCTTGGATTTCGAAAACAACAAACTGCTTTCAGTCTCTGAGGACATGACTATCCATCATCAGAAAGGATCCTCAGCTGGGAACGCCGACGTCTCGTCTGAAAGACCCTGCCCAGAAAGCTGCCGAAATCATATTAAGGTGAAAGAGAAACGCCAGACTACCCGCTATTCTCCATCCCAGATGCTCATCGGTCGGGATCTTCGTCTGCCTAGTGATATCTTGTTTGGTCGCCCTCCGGATGCGTCTTCATCGCCTGAGGAATACATTCAAGATCTCCAGGCCCGGTTTGAAGTGATGCACAATTTTGGTCGAGAGCGAGTCAGCTTGGCGACAAGGAAGTGAAGACCCGATGCGACACTAAAGCTACTGAACATCGATTCAACGGAGGAGACACGGTGTGGTTGTGGAATCCGACTCGAAGAAAAGTACTCTTCCCTAAACTATAGTCACCTTGAGATGGTTCGTACATAGTGCTAAACAGACTGAACGACGTCGTGGTTCGGAACCGTAAGTAATCGAACTTTAAGCCTAAAGTCATTCATTACGAAAGGTTAGCTGCTTACTATGGCCATAGTTCGTAGTGTATATAATTGTAAATAGTATAAGACCATGGACCTTTTTTGTATTTAGTATTATTTCATAGTGTTTGATTTGCATTCGATTTGTATTTGTATTTGATAGCATTTGATTTGTATTTAACGGTTGATAGTATTTGATTTGTTGAAATTTACTTATTGCAACTATTGTTTATGTTGTTATTGTAATGTGATGTTTATTATTGCATTGATGCCTTAGTTGTAAGTTTGGCTTCCTGTTCAGGGATTGTACTGCCCGGGACGTGCAGTCCTTGGGAAGGAGGCAGTGTTACGGAATTTCTATTTAATTTGCTATTTTTAGTAGAATTGTTATTAAAACTGTTTTATTCTCCCGTGCAATGCAGCGCGTGACGAAATTTAAGAGAAAGCTACGCCGGAAAAGTAAAAATACAAAAGCGCGTGCATTTAACATTTAATAAATAAATATCATGTAAATCTTTTTGCTATCCAGGAAAATCGAGAAAATACGAGAATGATCTCGTGTAAGATTAAAAAGCTTATAAAAGCCGGATTAAAACATCACAGCTCAGTTGTTGTTGTTAAGTGAACTGTAGTTGTTTACTTAGTGCTGTTATTGACTGTAGCGAATTCGCGGTGAGACTGAATCAGCTTTCTCTGTATTATCAATCTGAGTTCTGTTTGTATTCTAGTAGTTCGAAACTGGTGTGATATTGTACGAATATCTCTGAGGAAATACTTCAGCATTTTGCTTCATTTCTTGGGATAAGAATAAATTTTATTAAATTTTGAACGACTTGTGTATTGAAGCCATTACGAACCCGTACGCACGCAACAATATATATGACTTTATTATTCAGTATTAAGTAAAACTGGAATACTTTGGAAAAAATGTTGAATAAAGTTTGATTTTAAGGGCATCAGATACAGGTAAGGTCCCTTTTCTTAAATAAGACATGAAAATATTAGATTTCTTTGATTAGATATAGATATATTTAACTAGATATGAAGCAATTTTACAAAGTTCATAAATAAAAAAGGACACATATTTAAAACAAGTATGATGAGATAAGTATTATTACCAATAAATGATCATGGTTTTAGTTATTTCTGCATCCTGAGAAGAAAGCACGGTACTTTTCTGTTATCAAGACCGAATTCAGATGTATGTATGTGTGTGTACACACACAAATATATATGTACGTGCATATATACATTCATACATATATTTCTAGACCCGGCCCTGATAACAGAACAGTATCGAAAGCGCACAGCATATAAAAAGTTAATAATTAGACAAATATAAGCCCCCTTGTGACAAGCACCTCTAATTGTACATTTATTTCTGACAACATATACTGATGATACAAAACATTGCAATTGCCTCAGTTCACGACTTAAAACACTGCAGGGTCCATGTAAGATTGTATATCAGACTCTCATGGGTATGGATCCAGGAGCCGATGTCTCTCCATGTGCCTTTGTTAACATATTGTTGCGTTTTATGGATTCGTGGATGTGGAGTGATTGATGACAACACTCGATGAAGAATCAAATCACAATTTATTTAGCCAGTGTTACTCAGGACAGCTCCAAAATCATGTTCATATTCGTCGAAAAAGTACGACAAACACGCTGAAACAATCAGCAATACAGCCTTCAAACTATCAGGCTATAACTTCACGGCAGAACACTAAGGTACAGCTCCAGACACTGTCGATCGCTCTCGGAGCTCAACACACTCGAGATACTCTTCACGATAAAACTCGCGATTCACTCGACGATGCACTACGATATTATACTACTCCGCTAACAGGCAGGATTTATATAGCTTTTGGCCTGCCTTCGAGAACATTCTGGCTAAACCGGTAAGAATTCGTTCTAGAATGTTCTCCATCCGTTCCATGGCATATCGCCAAATGGGTGATTTCGCACCAAATTTTGAAACCCTGCCTCCCTAGCAACCCTAAACCTGCTTTGCGGGGAAGCTATCTTACAGCGGCTGGGCACTTCGTAACACTGCCTCCTCCCAAGTACTGCACGTCGCGGGCAATACAATCCTTGGTCAGATGCTAAATTCAATAAAAAAAAGGTAATAAAACAAGCAAATAAGATAAATAAAGAAACAATATACTATTTACAATTTATATATAGAAATTAACCACATAACAATTTTAAATTTTATAAATTAAAGTTCGAAATGAATTTCAGTCCCAGGTTTTTCATTAAGTTGAACGCGGGTTAAATACTTTTCCACTGCAGTTCTCAGATATATTTCTGTTTTGCATATCACAGTCTGAAGATTCAGCCCTTTGAGATTTTTCACCCACAGGAAGATCTGAAACGGTTCCCTCACCACTTCGTAGTTTATACACATCATGTGTACAGTTCACCTCGGTATTTTTAGCAGTTGGTATATGCCCCTCCCTTAGTTTTCTCTATTTCCTGGGAACTAGTTCCAAATTTTGCATTAGAATTTTGAATATAATCCTATTCTTTACAAACAGAACTATCTTGGTTTAGAATCAAGTTTGTGTCTTTACAACTTGTATTGTGAGACGCATACTTAGTTTGTGAAGTCGGTGTATTTTCCTTGCCATACTGGAACACTGTACATCAGTTTCTCCCATCTCTGAATTACATGAATTTTCAAATGGTTCCAATACTTGGTAACTGCGACTTCGTAACTTCACTATCAGTTTCTACGAACTTAACGGTAACATTTTCACTTTCTTGCACTTTTGCTTCAGGCACTTGAGAATCAGGAACTTTATATCCATGAATTATTTCTTGAACTTTTTCAGATGCTTTACTAGCTGCTTCTTTTATTTCTTCATCTTTACAAACAGTATTGTCACTTTCTTCCACTGATCTTTTTAAAGCAAGTGTAGATAATAATCCAAATATTTCTAAATGTCAAATGTTGCAATATTTAAAGGCTTCTTGTAAAAAAAGGCTCTGTCTATTATCGATTCTATCCCAATTTCAGATGCTAATTATGATATCGCTTTGCAACTTTTACAGGAACGTTATTCTAATAAAAGAGAATTAACTAATGCATTAATATGAAAAATGTTTAATTTGCCTAAAGTTTCTGATTCTGCACAAGCTATTTTACATTCTGTTGATGTAGTGAATGAATCTGTACGTTCCTTAAGAACACTTAAGTTAGAAGTTTCTGATCTTTCTGATGTTCTTTTGTTTATCTGATAACTGAGAAATTAGATAAAAATATAAAATTTTGGTGGGAACGAACTTTGAAAAAAGATGAATTAGGTACTTTGGATAATTTGCTTGAATTTCTAAAAGACCAATCTAGAACCCTACAGAATAGTAGAAATCAGTCCAAGGATTATATAATGTATTCTAATTCCAAAGTGACTTCCTTAGTGTCGAGTAAAAGCGGTTGTATACTATGCAAGGAAGATCATTCTCTTTACCGATGTGGTAGATTTTTAAATTTAAGTGTACAAAAAAGAATATGTTAAGAAACACAAACTTTGTTTTAATTGTTTATCTTCTGAACCTCATTTAGTGAAAAATTGTCGTAGTTTACATAAATGTATGACGTGTAAGTTGCGCCATCACACTATTCTTCATTATGAACGAAATTCCAAAATTGGTGAAAATGAGAAACCGAAATTAAATACAGCACTATCACCCAGTACGGAAGTATTCTTACCAAGGAATAAAGAGGTAGTTACTCATGTTACTACGTGTACAGGACAGTTTAGTGATCCTAAGTGTAGCGGAAAGCGTGTTTTGCTATGCACTGCTGTTATTAAAGTAAGTGATTCCTCTGGTAAAGCTATACCTTGTAGAGCTTTATTGGATTGTGGCAGTGAAGCCAATTTCAGAAGTGAAGAGTGTGCCAAAAAGCTCAAGTTAAGTAGATGTAAATCGAAAATAGAAGTGTCGTGTCTAGGTTCATTCAACACTGTAACCAGTGGACAGGTGGAACTGAACTTTACATCTCATTTTGAGTCAAACTCTAAATTTCGTACTTATGCATATGTGATTCCAAAGATAACTTCCGATGTGCCTAATGTGTCTCTTCCTTCTAACATCGCGGATCATTTTGAAGATCTAGTCTTAGTTGATCCCATGTTTTATGAAACAAAACCCATTGACATTTTGTTAGGTGTAAATGTATTTTTTACTGTGCTTAAGGGAGACATTATAAAGTGAGGACAATCAGTGCCCTTTGCTATTTGTTCTCAGTTAGGTTAGATCATATCCGGAAACACTTTTACTGATAATTCAAGTATCACTACCACTTACGCCGTGAATAATCTGAAGTTGAGTCCAAATGAATTAGTTGAAAAGTTTTGGTCTTTAGATTCCATTCCTGAAGTGAAACATATCTCTAGTGAAGATAAAGAATGTGAGGAATTCTTTAAAACAACACACCTCCGTGATCAAAATGGTCGTTATGTCGTGAAACTTCCATTTAAGGACAGCTCTTCAAAGCTGGGTAACTCTAAGGATCTTGCTTTACAAAGATTTAAATCGTTAGAGCAAAAGCTCTTAAGATCTCCTGATACATATGAGATGTATAAGCAATTTATGAAAGAATACTTGGACCTCGGGCACATGGAACCAGTTTGTGGTACAGAGTCCCCGAAACAGGCGTACTACATGCCACATCATGCAGTAATTAAGGAGTCTAGTTCTACGAGTAAAATACGTGTGGTTTTCAATGCTACTTGCAAATCTTCATCTGAAATATCTCTTAATGACATATTGATGAAAGGTCCCCCGAATACAACAAGAACTGTTTCCAGTGTTGATAAAATTCAGATGTTACCCTGTAGTTGTTACAGCTGATATCATGAAAATGTTTAGGCATATTTTTGTAAATGAAGAGGATAGAGATTTCCAAAGAATATTTTGGAGGAACAGTACAAATGAACCTATAGAAGAATTTCGTCTTAATACTGTCACATATGGCACTGCCTTCGCTTCCTATTTGGCTACTCGCTGTTTATATCAACTTGCCTGCGATGAACAGAATAACTTTCCTTTAGCTGGGAAGGCTGTACTTCAAAATTTTTTTGTAGGTGATTGTTTGGTAGGTGCAAAAGATACAGAAGATGCAAAGCCCTTGTAAATCAACTCTTGCAAATGCTCGAACGTGGAGGATTTCTTCTACGTAAATGGTCCTCAAATGACGTGTCAGTACTAGAGAATATACCAAAAGAACTGAGAAATGATTCTGAGTCTACGAAAATTCAAGATGATAGCTCAATCAAAATTTCAGGAATTAATTGGAACCCCCGTGAAGATTACTTTAACTTTTCCGTGTCCATTTCTGGAGAAAAGCTTAAATATACTAAAAGAGATATCCTTTCTGATTTAGCGAAAATATTTGATCCATTGGGTTGGCTTGCTCCTTGTATTATGTACGTCAAAATCTTGATACAAGACCTGTGGAAATTCCATTTATCTTGGGACAAGCCTGTTAGTGATGAGATAGCTAACAAATGGAAGAGTTTTCGGAAGGATTTACATCTTATCCAACAATAAAAATACCGAGATTTGTTCTAACTCATGACATAAATCACATTGATATTTGTGCTTTTTGTGATGCCTCTGAGAAAGGCTACTCTGCTGCTATATATCTAAGTACAGTATCGTGAAATTTTGACATCAAAATCTCACTGTTAACATCAAAAACAAGAGTTGCTCCTCTGAACGTGTAAACATTACATTGATTAGAGTTATGCGCTGCAGTTTTGTTAGTGGATTTACTTAAATCTGTGTTAGAGCATTTAGAGTTTCCTATACGTAATGTATTTGCCTGGACAGATTCGATTTCTTCAGAACCATACCGTTGGATTCCTTTTGTCGCAAATCGTGTTGCCAAAATACAGAACACAATTCCTGAATTAAAGTGGAACCATATCCATGGAAAGCTCATTCAGGTACAAGAGGTATGTTACCAGCCGAACTTTTGAATTGTGAGCGCTGGCGTTTAGGACCTACTTGGTTATATTCGCGTGATTTTGAAACTTGTCCTGAAAGTGAACATCTCTGTGCTGATGTAGATTATGAAAAGTTCTTAGAGAAGAAAGAAAAAAGTGCATTTCAATGTATTGTACAGTAAAGGAAAATGATATTTTTAAACAGTATTCGTCTTGGACAAAACTTCGTCGTATAATTACTTTGTGTCATAGATTCATTTATAACTGTCGAAACTCCGCTGAAAGCCGTTTGAGAGGTTTAATGACAACTGATGAGCTTAGATTAGCTACCAAAATAATAGTAAAAAGTGTACAAGAATCTTATTTTCCTCAAGAACTTTCTTGCTTAAAAACATCGAAAGAATTAAAAAGTGTGTGTAGTCAAGTAATACAATTAACACCTTTCCTTGAGGAAGGCATCATTCGTGTAGGCAGTCGATTGAAAAATGCAAACATTCCTGAAAATAGCAAACATCCTATTTTGCTTCCAAAAGAAGGTCACATCACGAATCTCATCATAACTCATTACCATGTTACTTATTTGCATGCTAGCCAAGAGTTATTGATAAGTATTGTACGAATGCAATTTTGGATCCTATCGGTAAGAAATGTTGTGAGAAAAATAATTCATAGATGTATTCCTTGTATCAGAAATCGAGGCAAGACTGTGAGCCAGTTAATGGGTGATTTACCCTCGCCCAGAGTTCAACCTTCAAGACCATTTACAGTTACCGGTATTGATTATGCTGGTCCATATACAATTAAGTCCCAAGTTGGGAGAATAGCAAAAACTTTTAAGTGCTACGTATACATTTTTGTGTGCTTCTCTACAAAAGCTGTACACTTGAAGTTAGTCAGTGACCTATCTACTACAACGTTTTTGGCAGCTCTAAAAAGATTTATCGCCCGACGTGGCAAACCGTCTGAAATTTTGAGCGACTGTGCAACTAACTTCAAAGGTGCTAGTAAGGAGCTGAAGGAGATCTATAAAAGTGTAGCTTGCATCGAGAAAAGCAATGATGTATCTAATTTCATTACATCAGAAGGCATAACTTGGTTGTTTAATCCTCCGACATCCCCTCATTTCGGTGGTTTGTGGGAATCTAATGTGAAATCCATGAAATTTCATGTTAAACGAGTGTTGGGATCCACATTTCTAACATATGAGGAATTTTTGACAGTGCTTACACAAGTGGAAGCATGTATGAACTCACGTCCTCTATGCGCGATGTCTAGTGATCCAAACGACCTTAGTGCATTGACTCCAGATCACTTTCTGATTGGAGCACCTTTGCTTTCCATTCCTGAATCTGACTTGAGTGATGTTAACTCTTCCAGACTTAAACGTTGGTCTTTAGTTCAACAACATTTTTGGAAACGATGGTTTGCAGAATATTTGAGAACTCTGCAAAAACGTGCTAAATGGTTTCGTGAGTCTCCAAATCTAAAATGTGGTAATTTAGTTCTGATCAAAAACGAACAATTGCCCCCAAACCACTGGAGAATTGGAAGAATTGTTCAAATTCATCCAGGTAGTGATAATAGAGTTCGAGTGGCTACAGTATATACAGCCGCTGGTGATTTTAAAAGAGCAGTGACCAAACTGTGTCTCATTCCTAGTGATGATAAAATGTGAACTATGAACTAATGACTTATATCATTGAACTGTAATTTTAGTTAAACTTTTTAGTTTTTTTTTCTGTATTGTTTATGCTATGTACTTTAACTGTTTTATCTTTTTTGAACCCTTAGAAGGCTTCAAGGCCGGGGGCTATGTTTACTTTTTTATACCTCAAGAATTTTTAGTGTATCGAGACTGCAACAGATGGCGTTACCGCCGTGTGATGTCATATGGTCTTCATGGTAACGAGAATTTTTTTGCTTTTTTATAGAGTGTGTATTCGAAAGTTGATCTGCTTATGGTGATTAATAGTGTAAGAAAAATACTATTCTGTATTCTTTAGTGTAAAATATACAAGTGTGCAGTCGTCATGTGGATGGCTTATTTCATATTTAAAGTGTTTATTTATTGTTAGTGTATACAGTCCATTTTCTCGTCTTCAAGTGAAAACAAAACAAACTAATGGCAAAACAGTGTTTTCTAAATTAGACATTACAAGGGCTTATCATCATATACCTGTCTATGAAAAACACATACCTAAAACAGCGGTAATCACCCCTTTCAGTCTTTTTGAGTTTCCTTATTTAAATTTTGAACTCAAAATTGCTGCTCAAACGTTCCAGTGTTTCATGCACGAAGTGTTACGAGGACTAGATTTTTGTTACACATACCTAGATAACATTCTAGTAACACTTCATAAACAACACAACAGTAAAAAAAACACTTCATAAACAACACATTTCCAAAGTTCTACACAAACGCAACGAATATGGATTTAAGTTAAACACTTCAAAATGTGTTTTCGAAGTTCCTGAAATAGAATTCTTAGGCCATTTGATAACCAAGGATGGCACTAAACCTTTACCTGAACGGGTAAACGCAATCCTGAACTTCAAATAACCAGAAACTGCTTAAGAAGACTTAAAGAAATTCTTAGGCTTGCTAAATTTTTACCGCAGGTATCTGCCACGTGGAGTACGTATTCAAGAACTACTCAGCGAATATTTAAAAGGTTCAAAAAAGAATGACAAGCGAAAAATTCCTTGGTCTGTGCGAACAAGTGAAGCTTTTGAAAATGCTACATTATTAGCACATCCTTCAACAAATGCATCTATCGTTTTACAAGTCGATGTATCTCACTACGCTATTGGCGGATCTCTAAATCAAGTTATTAAACAAGGTCTCGAACCTCTAGCATTTTTCTCTAGAAAGCTCACAACCACTGAGGCAAAATACAGTGCACATGATAGAGAGTTAATAGCAATATACTCATCCATTCGCAAATTTAGTTACATGCTAGAAGGACACAAATTTACAGTATTTACTGACCACAAACAATTAATATTTGCTTTCAAACAAAAGCTTGGAAAATGCTCCCCACGTCAAACTCGTCAACTAGATTTTATTTCTCAATTCACAACTGATATTCAGTACATTAAAGGAGCTGATAATATTGTAGCCGACACATTATCTAGCATTCATAAAATCAAAATCAATGGTCCCACTGATTATGAAGAAATTGCTCAAGCACAATCAAGAGACGACGAGTTAAAAGAAATACTTAATGCTAATAATTCTTTACAAATGAAAAAGGTTAAGCTTCCAAATTCAGAAATAGAAATGTATTGTCATATATCAACAGATATAGCAAGACCTTATATTCCCAAGGCATTTCGAAAATTGTGTTTTAATTGCGTACATAATTTAGCTTACCCTGGCATTCGAACGATATAAAAAATAGTTAGGAGAAGATGCAGGTGGGTTGGCAGTTAATGAAGCTTTCGCAGACAAATTAGGTGAAGCATTTACGTGAAGATGCAGTTAATGCAGCTTTTCCGGACGAACTGCCATATAGCTGTTGGACGAGTTCATGAAAGTTTAGTTCCTTAATGCAGTTGCCAGTCCTTGGTCACCACTGGGGGGTTATTTTGAGTCACGGCTGTGAGAGTGACAGTCAGGTTACCCTGAGTTGAGTGGCTGCAGGTAGCATATCTGACTCATTATAATGATTAGGTAATGTTCAGAGGTTACGTAATTCTTATTGCATTTGAAACTCAAAACACATTTAATACAATTATAAGCCCTTTACACATATATATATAATTCATAGATAGCATAGATAGGTTTAAATGAATTATAGTCCTCGTAGTGTGAGGAATCTGCTAACGAAGGTCTCTCTAGTCGAGAGAGCAAGAGCATTGCAGGTCTCTAGTTGAGAGTTCTAGAGCGTCCTTCTGATGTTACTTCGATGGCGACAATCTTCAACTGAGTCAGCCCCGCCTCCTGAATTTTACATCCTCTGATTCGTTATATCTGGAATGATATCACAGGGAAAATCACATCATTGGTTCGTCACCCCTCCCGAAATCGAGAGGCCTTGACGACAGACACGGTACAGAACGTTGAAATCTCCTGACACTAGTCGTGAAGTTATGTCTCTGCAAAGTCAAAAACATGTCGTGTGACACGTTGTAAAGGCTGGGAGCAGTGAATTGCAGGATCCGCACACACAATTTACTTATCTCTGTGTGGTCCGCCGCAAGGTGTTAATGCAGAATATGGTTCAACGTACAGCTGTTATGAAAAACCACAAAATGTAATACGTGCATATATACATCAATTTTTGAATACATGGACATTGAGAGTACCATTGCTAATAATTTTGCATTTTTTGCTAAGAATTTCCATTATTTTATGCATTACTCCTTTATACTTTTGATCCAACAAATGTGATTCTAATATACTCGAAGAATGAAACAAGACTGTAGGATTTTAAATCATTCTACAACATTTGAAAAAAGTATCGCAGTTGAACCTGGAATCACAAATAAATTATCTAAAAAAAAAAAAAAAAACAAAAAAACCTCAGCCCTCAGCTGATACATGGTATTTCAAGTTATAAACACTAAAGTAAGCAACAAATGAATGGAAGAACCACGGATTGAGTCATGAAGAAATTACGGGCCCATGGTTTGACAGTATTAGACACTCTCAGACGAAAAAAACGACGCACCAAGAAGGAGTTATACGAATGGGGCGAAAATCGGTAGCAGTCATGTACATGCACAGAAAAACAAATTACAGTTTGAGAAAAAATGGATGATTTATTGAAGTGATAGAGCTTCACAAAGTGAAAAGTCAGTAACGCATTTGTCCACCTCTGGCCCTTATGCAAGCAGTTATTCGGCTTGGCATCGATTGATAGAGGTTGCGAATATCCTCCTGAGGGATATCATGCCAAATTCTGTCCAACTTGCGAGTTAGATCGTAAACATCCTGAGTTGGTTGGAGGGCCCTGCACGTAATGCTCCAAACGTGCTCAATACGAGAGAGATCCGGCGACCTTGCTGGCCAAGGTAATGTTCGGCAAACACTACAGCATGCAGTAGAAACATGTGCAGTGTGTGGGCGGGCATTATCTTGCTGAAATGTAAGCCCATGGTGGCATGACATGAAGGGCAACACAACGGGTCTTAGAACTTCGTCGACGTACCGCTGCGCTGTAAAGTTGCGACGGATAACAACCAATGGCAGGGATGGGCAAACGTTTTCGTTCGCGGGCCAAAAATCGGAAAAAAAAAGTTCGGCGGGCCAAGGTAAATTTTTCTAAAATTTTAAAAACATATACAAGTATTACAATTTAAATATGTTAATGAGAAGAATGAAATTGCGCTTTCATTTTTAAAAGTTTCTTATATTGAGGTTCGAAGTGAGATGTACTGATTCTAAGGAACGAGGCTAACTGCTCATCTGTTACTCTACTTCTTAAATAATTCTTTCTAAGGTTCATTGTTGAAAACACTTGTTCACATATATAAGATGAAGCAAACATAGCACTGATTTTCTGGGCGTGAGATATTAAATTCGGGAAACTCACTTTCGATAATGATGTTATATTCTTTGAAGACTGCTACAGCTTCATTGCAGATGAGACACACTAACAACTGTAAAATATTTCTAGGTCCATTCATCATTAAAAGCACGGCATTCTGAATCAACTTTACGTTTTTTAGTAGACATTTTGGGGTTGAAATATTTTACGAATAACCCAAACAAGCACTAGCTACGCTATACTTTTAACAATTTCAAAACCACTATTCACAATGATGCTATATGTCCGCAATCAATAATACTAGAATTCGCGACAAAAGACCGCTGGCTGGAGCTTAAAATGCACAGTCTGCCAAACGTGAGGTCTGATTCCCTCATATTGGATTGGCATACGTCTTCTCCCCGAAAAACAGATAACGATTCTTGGCGCCAATCTACAGCATAACTACCAAAGTACAACGTACCGCTGCGCTGTAAAGTTGTGACGGATGACAACCATTGGGGGGTCCTACTATGAAATGAAATGGCACATCAGACCATCACTCCTGGTTGTCAGCCGGAAGACAGTCAGGTTGGTATCACACCGCTGTCCGGAGCGTCTCCAGACTCGCCTTCGCTGGTCATCGGGGCTCAGTTCAAAGCGGGACTCATCACTGAAGACTATTCTACTCCAGTCAGTGGCATTCCAGTGCGAATGAGCCCGATACCACTGCAAACGGGCTTGACGTTGTACAGAGGTCAATGGTAGATGGCGCAAGGGGCGCCGTAACCTCAGCCCTCTTTCTGTGAGCCGTCCTATGAATGGTCCTTGCGGTCATTGAAGCATTAGTTGCACGTACAATCGACGATAATGATGTATCTGGGGCTGTGAGTGCCGCTCTGACGATTGCTCGGTCTTTACGTTCTGTCGTTTCTCTAGGCCTACCGCTTCCTTCTTGACGCTGTGTGCGGCCATGGTTCACCCATTATTGCCAACATCGTCTAATAGTGGCATCGCTCCTGATCAAATGTCGAGCTATTCTCCAATAAAGCCAACCGGCTTCTGAGCCCAACTACACGCCCTCTCTCAAATTCTGACATCTGCGCATATCGTTCGCGCACCTGTATGCGAGGCATAGTTACTGTCTACCAGAGAACACGGAATGAAATTCGTGAAGAATTTATGACCTAGAGTCGTAATTTCTCCTCTTAAATATATTTCCATTTGCGCACATCAGATGCGCTGTAGCGACAAGCGTTCATTCATTGGCAGCCAAAATATAAAATTTTGCGTTTTCCGTCGAAACCTATATGCATATCAATTTGGGTCCAATTTGCTTTATATCTTCTCGG
>KK118861.1:818382-875598 GCA_000611955.2 Stegodyphus mimosarum
GATTTTGTAGGTAAACAAACGTTTCAACAGTAGTGTAACAAACTGAAAAATTTCTCTCAGTTTCTCAATTCTTCGTTTTTACTTTTATGGAATAGACTTGAAAAAGATCTGTGCTTTTAATGAAAGATATAGGATTTCTGAATGTAAGCTATAAAATTGTCAGTTCAGGAGTATATTCGTTAAATTTTCGTAGTGCTGCTTTTTGTGGTTTTAGTTGCATTAACTATCGAAATTGATAGTTGCAGCTATGTTAAATAAAAAAATAATATTTATATAATCAGGAATAAAATATTATGATTATATGTGCTGATAGTTTATTAGTTTAATTATTGTTTGAAAGAGTAATAAGTTTTCATAACTTTGCATTTTCTTCCACTCTTTGTATTTGTTTCATTTTTACGTACAATAAAATAACCTGTTAGGAAAGCATCATTGACAGGTATCTACGTTTGAAAGTACTGCAGAAATAAGAGCAATAATTTTTATACCAACTATTTGGTTTTAGTTCTAGATCTTATATTGCTAAAAATATTTAGATTAATATTTCTGAAATGGACTGTAGAAAATCTGACATTAAAAATTTAGTAAGTCTGTTGAATCTTGGTGATACAGACTCTGAAGACGATGGCTGTGAAGCTAAAACTAACATGTATAAGAGGAATCCACATTCTGTGGCATATGACATTCATCATTTAAAAAATTACGAAAATGAAGGAGAAAAGTCTAAGAAAAATGATATTTCCAAACAATCAAAAAATATTTGGTCTGATGATGAAGTACTAGATGATGATTATGATGAAGCTCAGACAAAAGAAAGGCCTGAATATGAAATGGTTTACCAACAAGATGTGACTGCTGATGATGTATTCTTACAGGTTCGTTTTGTTTTTTATTTCATAAAAGGTATTTCTTATTGTGAATCTATTAAAAATATGTAAACCATTTGAATTGAAATAGCTTTTATTATTATTATTATTATTATTTGTTATGTGTGATAGATATAACTTCCTGTAAAACATTTTGCATTTAATATAAAAACGTCATAAAATAAAATTTTATCCTCCAAATTTAAATTGTTTACTGATAATAATCTGTTATTTAAAGCTATGTGATCTAACAATGAGTTATCGTTTCGTAAATTACAAATGAAATTAAAACAATAATCAAACTAAGTTTATTTACTACAATTTGGAGGTTACAGGTTGAAAAGAAAGTCAATTACTTAAATGTAAAATAATAACTCTCTCTGACAGGTCACAATACAAGGTGTCTAGGAAAAAAATGGTGAGAAATTATTTATCTGAAATCAATCTGTTTATTGTATTGCAATTTACATATCTGGAAAAAAGAATTCAATATGTTTTGTTTGCTGGAAGACTTTGCAGAGCAGATTTGACCTCTTTAGATTTGTGTGCCAGAATTATGGAGACCATAGAGTCAACTTGCACTAGTGATACTTTTGAACGTATGGTATGAAATAAAATACCCCATAGCCCAGCATTTCTCAAACTTTTCCCACTTCTAAAAATTAGAATGTTCTGTGGACCTTTTTACTCTTGTCCCCTTTGAGAGAAATTTTTTTAACATATGCTACAAATAGTACTGATAACATTTTGCAGATTTCCAGAGCTGTCATCTTCGCCCATAGCACTTTTTGAATAGGCTTCATCACAGACACAACAACAACTCATTTTATTGGGTAATGAGGCATATTCCTCTATTTTTAGACCAATGAAGTTAAAAAAAGTAAAAATTGGAGCCTTCTTCCTGGTATCAATTGATTTTTAATCTAGTTTTTTTTTTTTGCTTTTGAGAAGCAGATTTTTCTCAGATTTCTTTTTATTGGGGTATGTATCAGAGACAAATAAATAAATTTATAGAGAAAAAAACATACCATGCAAAATACAGATTTCAAGGAAAACATGCAGAATATAGGAATAAAGAGAAAAGCCCTAAATTATAAGAGATTTCATTTAAAATTTTATTATTTTTAATTTTATATGAAATTTGTACCAATTTAAAAGTTTCTTTATCATAATTATAATTATATACTGTTTTTAAGAAATGAATAAATGAATTGTGAAGTTACAGACAAACAGTATAATAAGTAAGCATACAAAAAGAAATTACACCAATATTTACTTCACAAATATGAAATATTCAATAATTTTCAAAAATAAATATAAGCCCTTTTAATTGTATAAAAAAAGTGCAAAATGTTCATTATCTGACCTTAAAAACTACATTTGTATTAAAATTGTTTGGCTGCATAACTTTTACAAAACGTATACATGGTAAAATTTTTTCTCTCCGTCTTGGCTTAATTTTTCTAACTACCTAAATTCTCATCTTTCCATCAACTCTAATTGTTTGGTAATAAGGTAATACTATGGCTAAATAATGTGATTGATAAAATGGATGATAAAAATCATCAAAAATGAATAAAAAACTATAATTTGTTAAAATTTGCATCTTACTCTTTTCATTTCTGCAAAATCATTTATTTATTCTCTAGACATTCTCCACTTTCTCAGCCATCTGAACTTTAATGCATAGCAATGACAAGCTCGAGTGAAGTTAAATATATGGCAGATTAAAAATAAACCTCATGCATTTCTTGTAGAATTCATTTAATTACAGACCATTAATCACATTTTAACTGATGGCTGAGTACATTTAAATTATTTGCATTATGGCACAGAGGCTAACTGCCCAAGAAAGGGATACTTTCATGGAGGAATTTCTGAGGAAAACTGGCTAATACTCACATTACACATAAGGAAAACATGAAAACTCCCAAGCAGCCAGCCCATTTGCTCTTAGGCCCATATGCAGCTACATCCCATATATATCTCTATTTATATCACTATCTTTTTCATCAGTTCTTTCCCAGACATCCTATATAATTCATAACAAAGTTCAGCATACTAAAAGAACTTGATTCAACTAAGGCACTTGAAACTCAAATTCGTGTAGGAAGTAATTTATCATGAGACTGGAAATAATAACTTAAGTGATTTTACATTTTCTCACAGTCTAACCTTGGCTATACAAATGAGAATGAAACAGCAGGGCTTCAATCTGAGGAAATGTCACAATTAGTACAATCAACCATTGTAATCTGAAGAAGCCTATTTATATTAACTTACTCTTTGTATCGTTAATTCGTATCTTCTGCAATGAGGTCATTTTTATATTTAATGTTAGAAGTAGACAACATGAAATGAACATTTTAAAAATATCAGATGAGTTCCAATGCTTTTCCATGTTGTCTTTTTCCCTTACTCAATTAATGAATGTAAATTATGTTCATAAACCCATGTGAGGAAAACTAAATGCAAAATATACCTCAGAATCTTTTGCTTAGCAGACAATGAAATATGCAATCTTTGGTGCAAAACTGCTAATTTAAAACATCAGCATTTGCATGGCAGGATAATAAGTAAAGATTGATTTTTTTTAAATGTATAATACAAATATGCCTGTTTACCCTTTAGAAAATCCTCCACTAAGACAACTTTTTCTGCAATCAAAGTCTTGGTCTTGTTTCCTTAATTCACTAATTCAATTCAATCTTCTGTGAATTAATGGTGAAGTCTGATTTATAGATTTCTTTACTTTTTAATTTTATTTTAGCTAGCTAATAGTCTTAAGGAAATAAAAAATACTTGTGAAATACCTAATTATAATCTTTTATGCCACTGTAAATAATAATAATAATAATTTTTTTTTCGATATTGAAAAATTGAAAATTTCAAAAATTGAAAGCTATTTTATAAGTTATGACATTTAGCATGATATTTATTTACTTTTCTGTATAACATAAGTTATGTTAAATTTGATCTCAATTGACTACAATTAACTGACTAATATACTGTTTTTAATGACTATAAAAAATGAAAAAATAAATATCTAATCTGGTTTTAGAACATTTTAGCCTATTTTAAATTTTAAGATGCTTCTGCATTAACTAAATACAAAATGATTTCATTTCAAAGGAAAAAAAATTCCATTTTTTTGCTTAGAAGCAAGACATGTAATAATTTGTTAAATATAAGTTTCTTATCTCCAAGTAAGTTAAATGGCAGAATTCTTGGTATTTTCTGCATCCCACTGAAAAGTCATGAAAAAGTACTGATGAGGTAAAGCAATATGTTACCAAAATAGGTATATGGCAAAGTCATGATGTTGCCAAAAATTATTTATGCGACAACCTGATATTCACATAGCACGTGTTCTCTTTAGGCCAGTGCACAGTGCTGATGTTTTACAATGTTGAGTTTGTGCAGTTCTGTGATTTTTTAAAAATGAAAACAGATCACTATGTATATGAGAAGAGCAACACTGCAAATAAAAATAAGTATTTCTTGAAAAAAATCGGTCTTTTACTGCTGATGTTTCTTGCTTTCTCAATTTTATTGATTGAGTACCCTTGAATAGAATTCTTAATTAGCTTGGTGAAAAGTTAGTTGGCAATGAGTTTGCAATTATGTGTGTGTGAGGGAGGGGGGGGGGTTCTTGCAACAAATGTACAGTTTTTTCCTACAAAAGAAAGGCAATTCTAAAATATTATGCCTAAATATTTACATTAAAGAAGGTTTTTAATAAAATAATAATATTTATAGTTTATGATGCATATAATCTATTCAAATAATTTTGTTTTTATTTTGATATTTATTTTTATTAGTTCCTAAGTTGTGCAATTTTTGATTTGTTGTAAAATATCCTAATTTGAAAGCTAGTAACCATATTTGGCAGCTTAGTACTAGCATACAGAACTAATGAGCTGGAACCTGTTCCTAGTACTTCTTGGTTATTTAAGAAAATTGTAATTCCAGCAGAATCAATTAGAGACAAAAATAAGGTACAATCCCTATAATATATTTGAAGAAAAAGATATTTTTTACAACATTAAAAGAAACTGAAATCCTATTTAAATATTTTAATTTTCCTTTATCTTTAATATTAACATAAATTTCCTTTGCATCTATTTGTTCAATATCATTTAATTTTTAATAGACATACATATTTATCATTTATTATTTAATTGATAAATTTGTATCTTTTTCATTTTTTTGTTTATTATTATTATTATTCTCTTTACTGTTTATTAATGTAATTACACATTATGGATTTTTGTTTATCTTAGCTGATGTCATTTCCACAGGACTAAGATGATTTTAATTTTGTATATTAAACTCTGCAGCTAACACACAAGTACCTTCAAAAATTTAATTATTTGTTACAGATACATAGAATATAAAAGAGTTATATTTGTATTATTTCAATAGTAAAATTAAATTTGTAACAAGAAATTAATAATTGTTTAACTTGATTGATTTATAATAAAGTGACATGTGAATATTGTAATGATACATATTTGTTTTAACTTTTTCTTTTACTTCAGCTGAGTGGTAAAGGGCCTGGTTCAAATAGTTGTGAGTGTTTATTAATAAAAATTAAATTACCTGAAACCATTTCAAGGAATGATATCACTTTGAAGATTTCTGCTTTGTCCTTGATATGCAAGACAAGAAAATATTACCTAGATTTGGATTTTCCTAGGCATGTTGATCCTTCAAAATGTTCAGCAAAGTGGAATCAATCAAATTATGTTTTGATCATTAGACTTTATTTTGAAGATGAATGTTTATTAGGATAGCAACTATTTTATGTAATATAACCCCCAAATTAATATGTTTATATCGCAAATGCTTTTTTCAATACTAGTATTATATACATATATATGAAATTATTATATATATATATATATGCAATATCCTGAAATGTTTTGAAATTTATAAACATTTGTTTACTTTAAATTAGTTTCGAGTTTGATTAAATACTGAAATATGTTAAGATCTGTGTTTAAACGTCATTTGTTGAGCATTAAAATAATGCACTTCATTATGTTTTTTTAAAATTTATATAAGATGTTAAACTTTAATTAGAAATATATCAAAATTCCCTTTCAGTGTATATGAACAATAATAAATTTCTTATACATATGTTTCAATATTTGCTTCAGATATAGTTTTTGTAACAACATGCAGAATGCAGAAAACAGATCTTTGACTAGCTGTTAAACTTTAAATGCAGTTTTGGTCCAACATCTAAGCACCGGTTTAAAACTTCTGGGTCCAATTTCAATTGATGAAATCAGCATTGCACCATGGGGATAATATTCTCAATGGATGGTGCCTCAACCACAGCACTCATTCATTTGTCGATCATAAGTACCAAATACTGAACTCAAAATATGTTCTCAATATTAAATAACTAAATACCAAATATTTTAATATATAGGCCTAGAAGCTGTAGAAATTATTTTGCTACTGAAGTTTGAAGGTTGTCTTATACGAGTTCAAATAATTTACATATAATTTGATCATAAAAATGATAAATAATTGGAATAATTTATATTAATTGGAACTTTTTAATTTTTATTTCATCTTGTAATGCTCACTTGTATGAGAACAGTCAGCCCAAGCCCATGAAATCCCTTGTGGAAAGGAGCGCAAGTTTACGCCGTTGGCATACGGCCTATATACACAGTCCAGTCACATTAATGTGACCACCACGTACTTTCCATGTCAAAGATAAATAACAAATCACAGAAGGCAGGTGGAAGCACAGTGTAGTTGAGCGTATATAAAGGGTGTGTGAGGGCTTCGGAAAACATTTCAATCGTTGGCGTAATGCAGAAACGAAGCGATTTATCCGACTTCCAAAAGGGCATGATCATTGGCTTTCGGGCCAAGGGTGGAAGCATTTCCGAAACGGCTGAGTTTGTGAACTGTTCGCGTGCCGCCGTGGTAAAAGTGTACCGTGCATGGCAAAATGGGACTGTCCAAAATCAGCGACGTGGCAAATGTGGTGCACCACGGGCCATAGATGACAGAGGCGAACGACGGTTGCGGAGATGCGTTCGGGCAGATAGACGGGCTACCGTTGAGCAACTGACCACCAAAATGAACCAAGGGGCTACCAAAAGTGTCTCCCAAAGTACTATTCAGCGAACATTGCTGCGTCTGGGCCTCCGAAGCAGACGCCTGGTTCGTGCACCTATGCTGACTGCTGTTCATCGACGGCGAAGGCTAGAATTTGCACGCCAGTACAGCAGCTGGACGTCCACTGAGTGGCGACAGGTTGCGTTTTCGGATGAATCGCGTTTTATGCTCCATCGGACAGATGGACGTTGGCGTATAAGGCGTGAAACCTCTGAAAGGAACCACCCTGCAACCATTGCCGGAACGGTCCAAGCTGGAGGCGGGAGCATTATGGTCTGGGGAATGTTTTCCTGGCATTCTCTAGGTTCACTGATCATTGTGGAAGGCACAATGGATCAATACAAGTACGCATCTGTCCTTGCGGACCATGTTCACCCCTACATGCGCATTGTTTTTCCTCAGGATGATGGCATCTTCCAGCAGGACAATGCGAGGTGCCATACAGCTGCCAGTGTACGTGCGTGGTTCGAAGAGCACCAGGATGAGTTTACCGTCCTCCCCTGGCCAGCAAACTCACCTGACTTAAACCCAATCGAGCATCTGTGGGACCATCTCGATCGAGTTGTTCGCGCCATGGATCCTCAACCGCGTAATCTAGCGCAGCTGGCCACGGCATTAGAGTCGGCATGGCTCAACATCCCAGAGAACACCTTCAGGGACCTATGTGACTCTCTTCCTGCACGTCTCGCAGCAGTCCGCTCTGCGAAAGGTGGTTATTCTGGCTTTTGACAGATGGTCACATTAATGTGACTGGACTGTGTATATTAACCTTTAATATATAGGCCGTTGGTTACTGCCGTTGGCAACAGCTTTAAGTGCCTTACAGGTACAGTGCAATTTACAAAATCTACTGAAATTTGGTCATGTGACCTCTAATTACATGAAAAATTTTTAAGTCTTTTTAATTAACTTTTAGAAAATATTTCCTAATAACAAGTTCTATTGTCATGTAGTTGTGAAATAAATATTAAAATTTATTTTCTTCATAATAATCGTTATATCTAGATTGAACTTATTCAAAGATAAACCTTTTGAAGATTTATATGCGGATACAATACATATACACTGACGAGCTAAAACATTATGACCATTCCCGCCCATTTTTCAATGAACTTATCTGGATGACATGTGATTAAGTGGGAATGATATTTATCTGCTGCTGGAGAAGGTAAGGAATCTTTTTGCAGTTATTTTTACGAATGATAGGTGAATTTGATAGAAGGCAGATTGTAATGGTTCGAAGACTTGGAACCAATACATCCGAAACTGCATGACTGGTAGGTTGTTTACAATTCTGCCATTGTTAGTATTTATGCAAAGTGGATAAATGACAGTGAAATCAGCAGTAGATGGTAAGGTGTTGGACATCCATGCGACATCAAAGAAAGAGGACATCAGAGATTCTTTCGCTTAGTACACCAAATCGGTGCTAGGCAGTGGTTCAGCCGACAGCCCAATACAATGCAGGTTTAAGTGTATGGCAGTGGTTCCATATCCAATATGAAATGTGCAGCAGATGTCCCACTCATGTGCCTCTATTGAGCAAGCGTCATTGTCAACTATGCCTATAGTGAGCTTGGGAACATTGAGACTGGACCATGGATAAGAGAAAGACACTGGCTGGAAGGTCTGGTCAGATGAATCACAATTTCTCATTCATCGTGTCGATGGTCGTGTCAGAGTACGCCATCTTTCATGCGAACAGTTGTTCTCCTCTTGCATAGCAGATCATACACAGGCTGGTGGTGGTATTATGCTTTGGGTACATTCTCATGGGTGGCTCTGGGACCCTTAGTTATTGTAAAACAGATCATGAAAGCTCGGACTTTCAGAATATAACTGCAGATCAATTGCACTCTTACATGGCATTTGCCTTCGCAACTGGAAGTGGAATCTTCCAGCAGGACGACACCCTACGTCACAACGTTCGAATTTTTGTTGGAGTGGCTCGAAGAACATAAGCATGCATTCCAAAGAATGTTTTGATACCTAACTTACCAGATCTTAACCTAATATGTCATGGAGCGATAGCTCAGAGCTCAAACACCACCATTTTGGAATATCTTGGCTTTGCATGACCGCTGTGTAGACATTTGGTACAACCTGTCTCCAGTCATCTACCAAGAACTTGTGGCGTCCATGCCAAGGCAAGCTGCAGCTGTTTTGCAGGTCGAAGGTCATGCAACGCGTTATCGAGTAGTCTTCAGTGTATATATATTCTCATTAAAGTTTAGATGGATTATTCTAAAGATTAAGGATTCATTGGAATATTACGAAAAATTTACATTACTCATTTAATGCAAATTCATTTTACACTAATAAAAGAATACATATACGGATTTTGGCCTTTACTGCCAAAAATTATATATTTTTGTTCTAACTTACTAACTTTTTACTATTATCAAACAGAGAATAATTAATTGATTTCACTATGACGGCATATCATTATGGATACATAACTCTATGCAGTTCTGATGAGCAGACCATGGAATTAAGAAGCTGTAGAATCTTTAATCCTCCAGACAAAACATATATCAGAAGATCAAAGATGAAATTTATAACGTTTCCTAGACTTGGATAAAGTACCAGAATTACTGTCTAACCCCTTTTCTCAAGTTAAGGGGGGGAACTTGTATTTTCAGCATTAAATCATTATAACTTTTTCATAGCTATCTTGAATTTGATTTTTGAATCAGTGTAATAAATAAGCAGTTGAATCACTACACCTTTTCCTGTGGAAACATTGAGTAGTCTACAGTAGCCAGAGGGGTTTGTCTTTAATCCTCCGGACTGTACTTTTACTTATTTAATTAATACATAATCTCTACTTTTTTATATCAGTAGAGTAATTTTTTTGTTCCCATGCACTCTACAAAGACAAGAGATCCAAAGCTTGCTTCAATGCTAAGTATGAAGAATATTTTACATCTTCAACTTTTGATACAATGAAGACCAATTAGGGAAAAACTATAATTTGTCTGTCTTCTTTGAGTAGTCAAGTAATTCAATAGATATTCTCATATATTACCTAGTTATGTTTATTAGTTGTGAATAATGACATGAATTTTTTTTTAATCTCAACTATTGAAAGTATTTTCTTAATCAAAATTTATCAAAAATTAAAACATTACCTCTCAAAATCCTTTATCCCTTCCCTCAATATTTGAGATATTGAGGTTTGATTGTATTACATGAAAAATGAGAAATAGTGTCCAGCATTATATACTTAGTCTACTTATTGAGAGTCATTCTGATAATTGCTATTACAGCTCAACATAATCTTCTACATTCAGTTTAAAGAAATAAGGGTACTTATGCATTAATGCAATCACCTTAGTAGAAGTAGTAGTAGTAGTCAAATTTTCAGAATGTGACAAACTCTGGCAGCCATGCATATAACCCTTCTTCTGGCGGCAACCATGGTCATAAGAGTCCTTCAGTCAAGTAATGCCACCATTTTCATATGCATTATTTTTTGTCTTAAACTTAGTTTTAAAACATGATCTTGTGGAATTTGCCAGTGTGGAAGAAGGTGTGGTATAATTCCTGCAGGAATACAAAATTTTTCTGAAAATTTTCTACAGGGAAGAACGCTGAAATGCGTTTCCTAGATGCCAAGGTTGGCACAAAATTGAGTCTCTGCAAATCTCCGATTTTTTTTTTTTTTTTTTTTTTAAAGCAAAAACAGATTACCACGTACTGTAGGAGAAGAATACCGCAAAAACATTACAGAAACATTTGAAGAAGAATGTGTTTTATTTTTTTAATGTATCACATAATCCTCACTTAAGAACTGAAATTTGTATTTTAAATTGCTAAAGTATGTTTTCTTTTTATACATTGATAATATTTACTGACTTATGATAAACATCAATACTCTGAGAATCTTTCTAAAAATGGTGCAAAAACTACTGCACATGACATGTAACTTCTAACTTTTCATCTGTGAAAAATTGCCAAACTGCACCAAAGCGGTTGTACTAATACATAAGTACCAAAACAAGTAATAAACTATCAATCTCATGGGCTATCAAAATACATAATGCAAGGAAGTATTTATCATTGTAAATGTTCAAATTTTAAAAAAATACATTGATTTAAAATTAGCCAAAAAGGCAGTCTTAGTCTGGTGTAGGTTTAAGACTTTGCTTTAATAAAATAATTTTGGTATTTATTAGTTAATTTATGCAAAACAATGTTAAAAAGAAATATAGTGTTTTATTGTTGTTTGTTTTTTTAACATAAAGGGCCTGTTTTTAAATGCATAAACAAGTCAACTGAATACATTATCCTGAGGATCACACAAATCAGTAAAACGTGCAGGAAAAGACCAATAGCAAACATGGGATGAAATATTATATTGGAAAAGATCTTTAGTCAGAAAATGGCTACATACAAAAATTAATGAAATTAAGTTATAAATAAGCATTATTAATGATTTAAATATTTCTTCCAAAAGTTATAACTGGAATATAATAGAGAGATATTTTAAAATATGAATCACTTTGTCACCAAATCAAATTATATTCACTTATAATGACGAAAGCAGTTTTAAATGAGAAATTTTCGAAAATAAACTGTGTCCTCGCTTTGACTTTTGAACAATGAGCTTGATGTACTTACCATTATTTCATATGGAAGGAATGTCTTAATTGTCTATTGTTTGTATTTTAATATAGTGATTAATAATAAATACTATATACTAAATACACACAGATTACTGCTGCTTTCAAAAATAGTTAAAAATGTCTCTTCCCCTTCATGGTGTATTTTGCAATTCATGCATATAAACTGAATTGAAGAAGAAACTTGCATTCACTTATTCGTATACGTTTTCTTATCTGAAAAGGAAAATTAATACTTTCACAACTACATGTTTACTTTTGCTATTTTTTATTGATGATCATTACCAATACTAGTAAAAATTCCAGAAAACTGAAATTCTTTTCTTTTTACTTCAGAAATTTCATATTCATTTAGATTATTTGAAAGAATATCCATCTATAACTCATTTTGTATTATCTTCAATAAAAAATTTCACTAGGCTTTGTATATTGTTTAAAGAAACAAAATTTATTTGCATTTTTGTTTGAACTATATCAAAAATAAATTTACATATATTGTCAATAAACCACTAACTATGTTAAGCAACTGATTTCAACTTTCTGTATCATAACAAACATCACAATTTTCCTTTTAAACTTGACATATAAAAGTGGATACATAAACACAGAGGGGAGGAATTGTATAACACACAAGCTTAATACTTTTACTCAGCTGTATAGTAAGCTGTCAAATTTCTGTAATTTTATAACTTTGGCACACATAATTTGACCAGAAGAAAGCTGCAGTATGAATGCACACACATATGTAAAATAGTATAAAACTCTTAAAGGACTAATTAGTCATAATCATAACAGTATTAGGCCATAAAATACTAATTATATTTTAGTAATAAGGTAGGCTTTCTTTGATTACAGATAATATATAGTTAGATATTATTTATTTTATTTCTTAGTAAAATTTCTATTGCATTTATGAAGAACAGCATGGCAAAACTAATTATTTTATTAAATATGGGCAAATAATTGTTATATGTGTATACCAATTTAACTTAAAATTACAACACTTAAAAACTACATGTCTGCATTGAACTATGTTTTCATATTAAATAATTAATACATGCGATTAATAATTCCAAATTTGTGCAACAATAAACAAAATACACTAAAGAATAGTAAATGAACATAAATAACATAATAAAGAAAAATTATTAAAACATTAATTCACATAAGGAAAATAAAAAATATATTGCACATGGAAAATTTTTTAAACATCTCCCTTCCCTATAAATGCATATCATGTTTGGTCACATTCAAAGCAGATCTTATACACCAGGAGAATAGAGTTTACAAATATAATACACAAAGAAACAACAATGAAAAATACAGAAACAATCTTGTAAGTGAGGAACAAATCAAATAAAACATAAAAGTAAAATAATATGAAATTAAGTGAAATATACTTAAACAAATTATGTATAAAAATAATTTTAAACAAAATACACACCTTTTTATTTTTAATTTCTAATACTGCTAATTATTAATAATATAAAAAATGCAGTAAATTTGATTTTTTATATTTTAATGCTCAATACTCTACATATAATATAAATTTGCAAATGAAATACTTAAGTGTTTAACACACAAAAGTAATTTAATATGCGAAACAAAAAATCTTAAAAGTTATTGGCTGGGCAATTTTAAATTTAATTTCAACAATAAATTTTGTTTTAAGCAACGTTAATAATAATAATAATAAACTGCCAAAACTTTTCTCTTGTTCAAAACACTTTTTGATGTTTTCCATTTCCATCACTTAAAATAATTTATAGTGTAAGAATTCATAATTAATTTTATGGAATTTATTTTAAAGATAATATTCCTGCACACAGGCATATTCTAATTGTTATATGACAAACACTGCTGAAACATGGCAATTTTCTTACAATATATAACAAACAAAAATATAAAATATAATATGCTATAATATTCATAAAGCAGAAGTATAAAATTGTGCACAGTATCATTAAGTAGAAAGTTATTATAATTTTGAATTTTCCATTTATATAAATATATTGTAGCACTTACTGTCTTTGTACTGGAAGAGCAATGTGAGTTATAAACTTAACATTTCATATATAAATATTGTACATTTTAATCAATGAGTATACTTAGCAGTCCATGATAGAACACACAAAGCATTTTTTCTGAAATATACATAAGCATATCAGCATCTGAAAATATCATATTTATCCAAAAAATGAAAGTTAGAAATCAACAATTATTGTAACATTAATTTCATATATATAACAGATAGTAATGAAAATAAAAATGCAACCAAAATAAAAATCACAAATGCAACCAAATCGTGCATCTGTACTGTTTTAATTATTTATAAATTGCTTCTGGCAAACCTAAACAAAATGAACAACAAAACTGACTTGAGTATAACAAAATATCTTAAAACTAGACATAAAGCTCTCAAAAATGCGTAAGTTAT
This sequence comes from Stegodyphus mimosarum, assembly GCA_000611955.2. Classification (NCBI taxonomy): domain Eukaryota; kingdom Metazoa; phylum Arthropoda; class Arachnida; order Araneae; family Eresidae; genus Stegodyphus; species Stegodyphus mimosarum. Next base: position 832,455 of record KK118861.1, read on the forward strand.
TAAAAACTTAAGTACAAACATTTGCTATGCACAAAGCTAAGAGTATGTAAATTGATGAGTTTTTTTTTTTTTAATATTGATTGTATTCAGCACCATGAATCAAAATTCATCATGTCTTACAAGAGCTTCTCCGAAATCAGTGGCTTGGCTTCCAACAAACAGATCAAATTTATTCAGTATTTCTTCTTTACTCAATTGATTATCCTTTAAATAATAATACAGAAATCATATGATATATCAAAGAAAAAGTTCACACATTTATTAAGAAAATTTAATAAAAGGTTCACTAAATAATTTTCAAATAATAACCACATCTTTTATCTTAACTTGTATCTAAGACAGGAATATACCAAAAACATCACTAAATATGATTAATTAAATCAACAATTTGATGAAAGAAAATTATTGAAATAAATTAAATTTAAACAACCACTACCTGATATAAAACAAGATTCAAGAAGAAAAGTAAAGAAAGACAATTCTCCTACATAAATAATTACTAAATAATACATAAAAATCATATTTATTAACATATTTTCTACAAGTAAAATCATATTTAGGAAATATTACATTCCTTGTTTCTAAACATCAGAAATCTATGTTGTGATTCATTGACTGTGAATATTCAAATGTATGATTTTCATAAATATCAGTACTTCATTATTTAAACATATCACAAGTGATATTTTAATTTAGAAGTCAATTCTCCAAAATGTTTCAAACAGATCAACAAAGTACGCTAATATGTTTTTCATGCTATAACTTATGGGAATGGTATAAACAGTTTTCTTACTCTAGAAAACACATATTATTAAGAAATAATTAATGTTTTAAGAAGTCTAAACTATCAAGAGAAAAAGGCATTTAAAAATAAAATATGTTATTTAAACTACAACAGATTAAAGTGATGATTATAAAAGTCATAAATTTGATGGAGTTGAGAGTTTTGAATGAGCAGTCATAACTTTTGTAGTTGGAAAGGAGAAACAACAATCATAATTAGGACTGTAACCATGATTCTTAAAAATAAAGTTTATAAAAGAACAAGTGTAATTTCTAAATATTTTAAATTGATATTAATAAGTAATATTGACTTTTCCATTGTTTAATAAGTAAATTCAAAATTGCCTATTTATTTGCACTTCCTTTTTATTATGACCCCTAACTTTTAAATGTTTCTATGATTATCAATAACACTTGCCAATACACGTCGCAAAGTATTGCCAAATAGCTGACAGTTCTAATCATGGTTATTTATAATTTGTTCACTGCGAGAAAAATCTCTGAACACACTACATGTTATCATCATACTTCTATTTTACTGTGTTTCTTAAAAAGAAATAAAGAACCTAGGCATTAAGAATCCCAACCATTTAGTAAGGATTTGCAACACACACACACACACACACACTTGCTGATTTATTCATAATTTTGGTATCATTTAAATAACGGGAGCCATAATAACATGGAAGCACTACTTAATTTACAATGCATATCCTTAAAAAACAAGCATGAGCACATTAAACCTTTCACCAGAAATTCTAGGTTTGTGTTTACCGAAGAGGAATGTTGCTGACAGCTGAGAAAATTTTTTCACTCTGGTTTTCCACAGTATGGCCACTGAATTTGCTGAAAATATGGATGCACTTACTAGGAAATTCCAAATCAGGTATCCACTTCAAAAGCTCATCACTATTTTGCTGCCTGAACTTAAGTCACTAATCAAAGAACTGAATCCTTCCAGATCCTGTGGTTTTCATATTTTGAAAAAAGCACTATGGAATTTTCAATGCAAAGGCACTATGCTTTTGTGCAATATTTTTAATGCATGCCTTAGAAAAGTTTGTTATCCTGATTGCTGGAAAACCAGTCATCACTATATTCAAGAAACCTGGGAAAGACCTGATCAATTCTACGAGTTACAGAGCCATCAATTTGCTTGCTCTCTACTGTCAGAAAACTATCTGAGAAAGATATTCTCAAACAAATTAATAGTTTTATAAATGAGCAGCAGAGCAACACACCCATTCAGTTTGGTTTCCGAACAGATCATTCGACTTTTCATCAAATTTTGAAAGCATCTGAAACAATCTCTGAACATCTCAACAGTAAAAACAATACCACAATGTGTTTTTTAGACTTCAAGAAGGCCTCCACAATAAGATTCCGCATGCAGGTCTCATCTGCAAGCTTATTGCTAACAACGTTCCAAATGCAATAATTCACATAATTGTAAATTACCTGAATATAAGGAACTTTTAAAGCTGACTCCCAGTTGTACAGGTTTCAAAGTTTCATTTTTTTCCCTCAAATATGAAACTTACACAACTGGGAGTCCCACAACAATCACTCTTTGGCCCAGTTCTATTTAATGTTTTCATTAATGACTTAAAATTTTCACAAAAGCGTACCAAGTAGAGATTCAAAATAAACATAGATAAATGTTTCTCTATGAATGTAGGTTATTCGGAAAGTAAGCTCCAGTTTGTTATAAAACAAACCATCACAGATGTTTTCAAAAAACTTTTTTTTTTATTTAATTCCTTATATGTTTCTATTTTTCTACATAGTTTCCATATTTGTTTAAACATTTGTCATAATGTTCTACAAGCTTTTCTATGCCTAAGTCACTGACGTTTGCCACCCATGAAGATAACCAGTCTTGAACTGTTTCTTTCATCTTGTCATCTGTGGTGAACAGCTTGCTGCTGAGAAACTGCTTTAGGTAGGGAAACAAGTGAAAATCACTCAGCGCCAAGTTTGGACTGTATGGTGGGTGGTCAATCTGTTCCCATCCAAAAGATCTGATCAGATTTTGGGTGTTAATGGCAGAAAGGGGTCTCACATTGTCATGCAGCAACAAAACTCCAGACGGCAGAAGCCCACGTCACTTATTCTGTATTGCATGTCTAAGTTTAGTCAGGGTAGTGCAGTAAGCGGCTGTATTATTGTTGTCCCTTGCTAAATAAACTCAACTAACAAGACACCATGTCTATCCCAAAACACATTTGCCATAACCCTGCATGTTAAGATTGACTGCTTGGTCTTGACTTTGACTGGTGATATCATATGACCCATTCCACTGACTGATGTTTAGACTCTGGGGTCATGTGGTTCCAAAAATCACTTTTTTGGTAGCAAATAACAAAGTATTAAGCCAAGCTACATAAAAATCATGAGAAATTTTAAGAATAAGTCAGGAGATATATGTTGTAAATTAGGTTGGTGGGAGTGTGGTCGGAAACTGGGAGAGTTGGCAACCCTGTGCATTATTAGAAAGAAATTCCATCCTAGCAACAAACTCCAAACTTCTACAATGTAAAACATTTATAAGGTCTATCTTCACATATGTAACAACAGCTTGGGCTATAGCTCATGCAATTCTCCATAAAATTTTCAGAATGCTTACGTATACCACCATGTATTTGGTTTTGAGAAATTATATTATACAAAAGGACTTGAAAGTTAAATCTATTGATTCATATATGCTGACTACCTCTCAGAATACATATCTCAAAATGAAGTGCCCTGAAATTCACGGAACCATCTATCACAATTCTCATTGGTAATTTTCAGTTATTGTTTCTTCTTGCCCTTAGTGCCTGATATTCAATGCCTGCCTTTTTGTCATCAGCAACAAGCACTTATTTACCAGCCCATTGGGTTTTAGCTCTGAGTTAATATTACCACATTAGGTCAAATATTAATAAATGAAAAAAGATAACCATGTTACTGAATCTTTTGTTATACTTCACGCTTTTATCTCTGAATGCATATCTAATATACTTTTTCTACAGTTTTCTTACAAGAAGGAATTATTTTTCAGACTATAAACTGATAGGAAAACTGAATGCTAATTCCTAAATTTATACTATAGTTTTCTCAACTTATTCTTTTCAATTGATTTAATGGAAGAAATGAGTTTAGGATTCATAGTTAAGACACTTTCCAACTGCATACAAATTAAGTTAAATAATCAGTAATTAATTAATAACAGCTGAACTACATTTTAACCTCTAAAACAGTTTTATATAATGTATATTAGCATACAGTGTTTCAGTGAAAAATTAACTTTCAGTTCAAACACAATATTTAATGTAAATTTAATTTTTATTTCCTTCTTGCATAACTTAAATTTGATTATATACAAGTCAAATGATTAAAAAATTTGGAGCTCACATTTTTTTCTTTAAATTTTAATTTCATTTCCAAAATTAGATTAAAAAAAAAAGATTTAGTTTGCTTACTCTGTTTACATCTGATTCATAAACCAAGTGCTTTGCTTCTGCGTCACTGTTGTCATAATCATCTGGGAGAATCCACTGTTTGACTTCTTCATATTCCATGAAACCACTCTTATCCTTGTCTCGAAAGAGTTTGAATTGGTCTCGTTCTGATTGCACCCAACTTGGTTCATCCTCCAGATCATCATCATCATTATACATATCCCCTTAACCATAATGATAATAATTTAATAAAGGTAACTTTAATTTATTTCAGTAAAATAATGCCATATATAACCACTCAAAAAAAGATGAATATTATCCATGAAATGAAATTAATTTCTGTATTTATGAAACTGTATATTACATACAAATTATTCAGTAACTGGACATTTTAGAACTTGCTCATGAATTTATAGTTCTAATATTAGAAAATACAAAGCATTATTTTTTTTCGTTCAAAACAAAAAGTATTACTTTTTTTTATTCAAACTTTAAAACTCGCATGCAAGATGTAACTGAAAAGTATTTTGTCAAAAAAGAAAAAGGGCATGCTCTTCTTTTTGGTGACAAACTAAGAGAAATTTTCCTACCTTTGATCAAGTTGATATACATCATTTCATCAATATATAGCTGTTCACATATGAAACAACAAAAAATGAAAGACTACTATCAATAAATCCTACATTCTGTCTGAATGAAGAAGTTACTTAAACTGTTCAGGACTGACAAAAAGAGAAAGAAGCACTACGAAAGTAAATGTAAGCATGGGATTGGCGATCCTCGTTAAGCCTAATTTCGTTTAAAATCATAAGTGCAATTAAATATGCTGAAATTTACAGTTTAATAATACTGATAATATTTAAATATATTGTAATAAAATTGTTTGCACATGCTCAACTATCAGCAGCGCCCCGAGCGGAGAGCGGCAATAGAGACTTTGTCAGCTTTTTGGGCGGAGAGCCGCTGTGTGTGAGTACTGAGTTGAGTATTAAGTTTTCAATAAAGAGTTATAGGCGGCAAATAAGTACTCATGATTATTTTGTGTAAGTGTCTTCTTAACATGGTCCGTCGAGCCGGAGCCAAACCAGCGACCTATGGATTAAAGTGAAAGTGTATAGTGATATGCTAAATGCTTATGGAGTGAGGGTGACGATTGCTATCGAATTCCTAAAGCGATTCAGCGATCCCAGTGATTTGAGGTAAGAGCAATTTCCTTATTTAGATTTATTTATAGTTTAAAATATGTCAGTAATTGCCAAATTAAGAAAAGACGAATTAAAACTCGTCGCTGTGGAGTTAGGTTTAACCGTCGCGGAAGACGCGAAAATTGTTGATTTAAAGAAGTTGATAGAGACTAGTGAGGTTTTCAAAACTGATCCTGAGTTAGTAAAAAGCGTAGTTGATTATGTGCTTGAGGAAGCCGAAGCCGAAACTAAGCTAGAGTTGGAGAAAATCAAACTAGCCCAACTGGAGAAAGAACTTCAGATCGCTAGTATGCGAAAGGAGTTGCCTCAAAATACGTCGCTTTCGATAGTAGAACCATCAAAGGATAGTTTAGAAAATTTAATTAAGAGTATTAAAACACTATGTATCCCAGTACCCTCTAGAGTAGAGTCATTTAATAATTTTTTCCAGTCCCTTGAGAAAGGCGTTTAAAACCAAAAATGTGGCCGATGAGCTAAAATCGGAAATTCTTTTAAATATTCTGGGTGAGAGAGTGAATAATTTAATGGTTTATTTAACTGAAGAAGACTTGTGCAGTTATGATAAGCTTAAAACAATAGTGTTGAAAGAATTTCAACCTACGCCACAAGAGTGTTTAAACAGTTTTCAAACAGCGCAAAAATTACATTCAGAGGGTTATGTGCAACTTGTGTCAAGATTGAGTGCTACATTCGAGTATTATTGTCAGTTGCATAAAGTAAGTGATTTTAAGTCATTGTGTGAATAAATTGTCTCAGATAAAATATTCGGTTTACTTGATCGTGAATTGATGACACATATAGCAATTAAACAACTAGAATCATATTTTAAACCACAACAGCTAGGACGAGAATGTGACACTTATTTAACATCGAAGGGTAAAGGTAAAAGTGAATATAATTTATATACGAAACCTTCTAACGGGAACGAAAGTAAACGGCATGAAGGTCACAAACAGCAAAAGTTTCAGAATTCGCATTTGCAGAGAAATGTATCAAATGTGTTTTTATCAGAAGAAAAAAGTGTTAAATGTAATTTGTGTAAAAATAATGAAACCCACACTTTAAATTCATGTCCGCAATTTAAAAAACTTCTGGTTCCGGAAAGAGTAGAGTTGGTTAAAATAAATAAGGTATGTTTCAAATGTTTGTCCCCTGAATGTAGTGCAAGAAACTGCACAGCGAGAGATTGCTTCTGTGGCAAGCCACATAATAAATTAATTCATTTTTCTAGACAAAATAAAAATAAGCCCAATCTTAGGACTCCTTCGAATGTCCTTGAACTGCAATCCACAAGCGGGAATCAAATTGGCGAAAATGCATTTCCCCCTCTCTCTATGCAGAATTCAGACATAACCAAATCTGTCGTCACCTCTAATTTTGAAAGAGCTAACGCAAAAAGTGTTCTACTGAGTACAGTTCGAGCAATGATTAAAAATAAGAGCTTGCAGTGGGAAGAGGTGAGATGTATATTGGACTCAGGCTCTCAGACATGTTTATTAAGCCAGCAATGTGTGAATCGTTTAGGATTAAAAAGCGAAAAAATAAATACATTAATCTCGTGTTTAAATGATTCATCAATGGTAGTGAAGGGTCGCGTTACAACAACGATCGCAAATAAAAACAGGAGTTTTGAAAAAGAGATAAATTTCCTCGTAGTAAAAAAAATTACAGATCTTATACCACATCAGGTACTCAATGTAAATGTTGAAGTTTCAGACTTAGTACCATTAGCTGATCAGAGTTTTAATATCCCAGGGAAAATTGGTATGTTGTTAGGTGCAGAGATATTCTATGAATTATTGAGACCAGGACAAATTTATGCGCAAAATTCAAAATTGCTTTTACAAAATACAGTGTTTGGCTATGTCGTCAGTGGAAGTGTAGATCAAGTAAATGAGACTAAGATACATTGTGGATTCATACAGGAGGAGGATTTAAATAAAACATTAAAAAATTTTTGGGAAATTGAAAGCGTAGATCTAGAATTAACGAAAGGAAAAGAAAATTCTATATGTCAGGAACATTTTGTGCAAACGCACTGGAGAAATGAGAAAGAGAGATATGTGGTAACAATGCCCCTTAAAGATGATCCTTCGTGTTTAAGTCATTCTAGGGATATTGCTCTTAAAAAACTCAGATCGCTGTGGACTCGCTTGTCAAGAGATTCAAAATATCTCTCTTTATATTGTGATTTCATTCATGAGTATATTGAACTAGGACATATGAAGGAAGTTAAAGAAGAGAAAGAACCTGAAGTAACATACTATGCAACACATCATGCAGTATATAAACCCAAAAAACTAGTACTAAATTAAGAGTCGTGTTTAACTGTTCAAGTTTAACAACTAACGGCATTTCACTCAATTCTCTCCAGTATAACGGTGGCGTTATTCAACAAGATTTATTCTCGATAATGATCGGATTTAGAATTCACGTATATGCCTTGACTGCCGATGTGAAAAAGATGTATAGAATGATACTGATAGATGAAAGTCAACACAACCTTCAAAGAATCTTGTGGAGTGATAGTGCTAATGAGACACCAAAAACCTATGAACTGGTAACAGTTACATATGGCACAGTCAGTGCTCCCTTCTTAGCAATAAGGACACTAAAACAGCTTTCATTAGATGAGGAAAGTAATTTTCCAATGGCAGCACCTGTGTTACACGAAAATTTCTATATGGATGAAGTGTTATGCGGAGCTGCAACGTTAAAGGAAGCCAAAGAATTACAACGGCAGCTTATAGCGATTTTGCAAAGAGCAGGCATGCATATGCATAAATGGTGTGGAAATCATTCTGAACTTTCTCTAAATCGAAAAGAATATAATTTCTCCGATCCAGTTGAAACAAAAACTTTGGGAGTGTCATGGAAACCAATAAAGGATTGCTTTTCCTTTAGGGTGAAAGTAGAGCTTAGCGCAGCGTACACTAAGAGATGTGTCTTATCTTCCATTGCCAGAATATTTGATCCTTTGATCAAATATTTGATTGGTCTTCTTGGTCCGGTTATAGCGAAAGCAAAGATTTTTATGCAGAAGCTGTGGCGTCTTAAAATTGACTGGAGTGATACACTTTCTGCTGAGGAAAATCAGGAATGGCATCAATTTCTGGTGACACTAGAGAGCATAAATAACATCGATATTGACAGACGTATAATGGTTGATCAAGCTAAAACTGTCGAGATCCATGGTTTTGCCGACGCTTCTGAACATTGTTTTGGAGCAGCTGTTTATTGCAAATCCAGCAATTCTTCTGGGAGAACATTAGCAAGATTAATTACGAGTAAGTCAAGAGTTGCTACCCTTAAGAGCCTAACAATTCCCAGGCTTGAGCTATGTGCTGCTGTCTTATTAACAAAGTTAGTGAAAAAAGTCCTTACTGCCTTGAAATTAGCAGTAACTCATGTCTACTACTGGAGCGATTCAATGATAGTCCTCGCATGGATACAAAGGGAACCTGTGGACCTTAAGACTTTTGTTCACCATAGAGTGGCCGCAATTTAAAACCTTTCATCTGCTCAACAATGGCATCATGTGACATCGGATCAGAATCCGGCAGATCTCCTGTCACGAGGTGTAGATCCAGATAAGTTAGTACATCACGAGTTGTGATGGTGTGGTCCAGCGTTTCTGGTGGACAGTGACTATCCAATTCGGACAGTAACTATCTCAGATAAAGGTGAAGAGTTCAGTGCCGAACTTAAAACCTCACCTCATAAAGACTCTAAAGACATTCTACCAGTGTTGAATGTGACTGTGAACAATTTTTTACATAGTTTACTTTAATTGAGTAATAACTATATAACTATTTTACATGTTGTTAGTTATATTTTCAGGTTTGTGAATAATTTGAAGAAAGATTATCAGGACCTATTAGCGTGCAGGAAATGGTCAAAGCAGAATTGTTCCTGATACAAGAAACCCAAAATGAATGCTTTGGTGATGACATCCACCAATTACTACATCACGGAACGGTCTTACATAAAAGTAAGCTAAAGATTCTGATTCAGATTCTGAATCCCTTCCTGGATTCTGATTCAGTTCTCAGAGTAGGAGGCCGTTTAGGTAAGGCAAATCTTACTTACTTTGCTAAACATCCGGCAATATTACCTAAAGGTCACAAATTTACATTATTAGTTATTCAACATTATCACAAAAAATATTTGCATGTTGGTGCAAGTGCATTATTGAGTCACATGCGCGAAAAGTTCTGGCCATTAAATGATCGATCTATTTGTCGTAAAGTTGTACATGATTGTATTGTATGTTTTAAAAACAAACCAGTTGTGTGTAAACAAATAATGGGAAATCTCCCATCAGACAGAGTTGTACCAGATTATCCTTTTAATTGTAGTGGTATGGACTTCTGTGGTCCATTTTTTATAAGATATCGTAACTAAAGAAAAGGAATTTTACATAAAATGTATGTTTGTATATTTGTATGTTTTGTGTCAAAAGCAGTGCATATTGAAATGGTATTGGATCTAACTTCGAAAGCTTTCATACATGCGTTAAAGAGATTTATTTCTCATAGGGGTAAATGTGCAAAATTGTATTCTGACAATGCCACAAATTTCGTTGGTGCCAACAAAGAAATAAAAAGATTACATAACTTAATTAAAATTCCAAGTGAAATTCTAGCTAATTATTTATCTGCCGAGAGTATTGAATGGAAATTCATTCCACCCGGGTCATCCAATTTCGGAGGCCTTTGGGAAGCTGCAATTAAATCCTTTAAGTATCATTTTAAAAGAGTTGTAGGTGGAGCAAATTTAACATATAAAGAGTTTTTAACAGTAATTAAACAGATTGAGGGAATTTTAAATTCAAGACCTCTGTGTCCGTTAACAGATAACGAAGATGATTTTGGAGTTTTAATTCCTGCACATTTTTTGATAAATAGATCAATAAATTCACTTATTGAACCCGATTTAACCAATTTTAATGAAATTCTACTTAAGAAATGGCAAAGAGTAACAAAGATAGTGCAACTGATTTGGAGAAAATGGCACCATAGTTACTTAAATGAACTGCAATAGAGAAATAAATGGAGATTTGAAAAAGGTAATATTCATATAGGAGACTTAGTGTTATTGGTAGAGGATAATGTACCTACTCACAAATGGGTTGTAGGTCGAATAATTGATGTGTATTATGGTGATGATAAAAAAATTCGGGTTGTTAAAATTAAAACTAAAGCAGGTATATTTAAGAGATGTATTTCCAAAATCTGTGTCTTACCTATGCCCGAATGAGAATTGTTCTAAATTATGTGTATAAGTGAAATTCTTTTGTAGTGTGCATATGTGAATTTTCAATGTGAATTATATCTTGTTATGGTTAAAGTGCTATGTTTACATAGTTACGTTATTGAATTTTTAGTGTTATAGTTTGTAAATTACTATGAAATTTCTCATACAATTTAGTGATTGAATGTTTCATAAAATTTCAATGCTGGGGGGCATGTTTGCGCATGCTCAACTATCAGCAGCGCCCCCGAGCGGAGAGCGGCAATAGAGACTTTTGGCCTTTTGGGTAAGAGAGCCTTTTGGGCGGAGAGCCGCTGTGTGTGTGTGAGTACTGAGTTGAGTATTAAGTTTTCAATAAAGAGTTATAGGCGGCAAATAAGTACTCATGATTATTTTGTGTAAATGTCTTCTTAACAAAAATTTTCATGATATTAAAAAAATAATGTGATTTTTAAAGAAAATGATTTCATTTCACTAAAACAAGTTTTAAGTGTATATATATTATATATATAAAACACTTTATACATATATAAACTGAAGAGCCATTACATTATGACCACTCTCCATCTATAATAACGAGCTCACCCAGGAACAAAATCACTGCACATGCGCAGCTGATGTTGAAAGTGGTTATGCATTGTCTTTCCAAACATAGCGCAATTAACAACATAATGGGAAAAGCAGCTGATTTATCAACTTCAATAAAGGTCAAATCATTATGGTTCAGAACTGGGAACATCAATTCAGACCATGGCCTGTTTATGTGCAGTTGTTGTGAGCACATATTGAAAGTGGTGTATGGATGGTGAAACGACAAGTCACTGGCCAGCAGTGTGCTGTCGATGGCGCACTGATTCAGAGGAGAACACAGTTTGCCATGCATTGTTCGCCATGAAGAGCTATAACAGCCGAAATCACCGCCAGCTGCAACAGTGGAGACCCAGACAATGTTTCTAGACACACTGTGGGCCGGAGGCCGAAGCATGTCCCTGCACTGACAGCATGTCATCGCCAGCAGTGTCTGCAATGGGCCAAGAAACATCGGAATTGGATATTAGAAGAATGGAAGAAAGTTGCATGGTCTGATGAATCACGTTATCTGGTCCATCACATTGACTAATATACTGATTTCCAAACGAAACCCTGGCTCCTGGATGCACAGTTGGACGGGAGACAAGTCGGTGACGGGGTATCATGGTGTGGGCAATGTTTTGAGCCCATAAGGACCCATAATCTCCACAGAACAATCCCTGACATCTGTGCACAATGTGAAAATCATTGCAGAACATGTTGGCCGATTCATGACAGCAGTATTTCTGCTGGGGAATGGTGTTTACCAACAGGATAATGCTCCATGTCCTAAGGGTCGAATCATCAGGGAGTGGTTCGAGGAACATTCCAGTCTTGGCCTCCAAATTCCCCTGACATTAATCCAATAGAGCATTTGTAGTCCCACCTGGAAAGCCAAATTCGTGTTGCCACGCGGACCCCTCGCAATGTTCGGGAATTGGAGGACCAGTTGATGAGTGCTTAGTACCAGATTCCTCAGACTACATATCAGCACCTTGTGGAGTCAATGCCATGCTGGGTGGTGGCTGTTTTGAGAGCTAAAGGTGGTCCTACATGTTATCAAGACGGTGGTCATAATGTAATGGCTCTTTGGTGTATAAATATACACTAACAAGCCAAAATATTATAACCATACCCATATTTCTCAATGAACTCATCTAGATGATGTGGAGGGCAAGTGATTACGTGGGAATGGTATTTAACTGCTGCTAGAGAAAGTAAGGACTAATTCTTGCACTTACTTTTGTAAGTGATGGGAAAGGCTGTTGATCTAAGCAACTTTGATAAAGGGCAGACTGTAATGCCCCGAAGACTCTGAACCAGTATTTCCGAAACTGCACGACTGGTAGGTTGTTCACGATTTGCCATCATTAATTTTTATGCAAAGTTGATAAATGACAGTAAAAGCAGCAGTAGATGCCAAGGTGTTGAATGCCCATGCGTCATCAAAGAAAAAGGACATTGGAGACTGTCACTTGGTCACCAGACAGTGACTCATCTAACAGCCCAATACAATGCAGGTCCAAGTGCTAGTGTTTCGAAACAAACAGTTCAGCAGACACTATTACATAGCAGACGTCCTACCTGTGTGCCTCTTTTGACCAAGCGTCTTTGTCAACTGTGCCTACAATGCATCTGGAAACATTGAGACAGGACCATGGATAAATGGTGGACAGTTGCCTGGTCAGATGAATCAGGATTTCTCATTCATTATGTCAATCATCGTGACTTCCAGATGAACAGTTGCTCCTCCTCTGTACAGAAGCTCATACACAAGCTGGTGGTGGCGATATTATGCTTTGGGGGAAGTTCTGATGGTCAGCTCTGGGACCCTTAATTGTTGCAGAACAGAACATGAAAGCTGCAGAGTATCTGAACATAACTGTGGATCAATTGCACCTTTACATAGCATCTGCTAGAAACGCCAAATAGAAATGGAATCTTCCAGCAGGAGAACACCCCATGTCACAAGATTCAGATTGTGTTGAAATGGTTTCAGGAACATAGAAATGAATTCCAACCAATGTCCTGGCCATCTAACTTGCCAGATTTTAACCTAATACAGCACATTTAGAATGTTATGGAGTTGTAGCTCAGAGCTCAAACACCACCATGTCGGAATATCTCGGCTTTGCATCACCGCTGCTCAGACAGCCTCAAGTCATCTACCAAGAACTTGTGCCATCCATGCCAAGGCAAGCTTGAGATGTTTCGCAAGCCAAAGATCGTACAGCATGTTACTGAGTAGGTGACCATAATGTTTCGGCTCTTCAGTGTATTGTATGCGTATATATATTATATATATTTTTCTTTAAATATATATATATAAAGAAAATGATTTCATTTTAATAAAAATATATATATATATACAGTGTTTGGGGGGGGGAAATGGACACTTTTAAAATTTGAACAAATTACTAGTAAAACTACATGATATGCCCAGACAAATTTCCTATAACAAAAATAACAAAACGAATGGACTATTCATATTTATAAGGTTCTGTCAGCGTTAATCCTCCCTAAAGAATTGAACATGCTTAGTTGTTTACATGTTCAAATTCCCTCGTCCGACCGACCGACCGGCCGACACACACACACAGAAAAAAAAAAAACTGAAAGCACATATTGAAGGTCAATGCTCTGTGTGGTACATTATTCTAAAACACAATGGACTTCAACCGCCATCTAGTGTTCATTTAAAAACTTACATGAAACACTCCGATTTGAAATCATAAAGTGTGATCATGGGCCTCAAGATTCGGAAAGGCTAGTCAAATATATGTGATACTGTGGGCCATGAGGACAGAATCACATGATAATATTATATATGATCACAGTCCTGAACAATTTAATACTCTGATGAACAATATTGGTGGCGGTGGTGGAGAGTAGTTATATGCCTCAGATGGGATTTTAAACACACAAAATATCCGCTATTGCCAAATAGCAGTTACTCAAATTATTACTGCTAATAAAATTAAGACTGAACACATAGAAATACACACCTAGAAAAAGATTTCAATTCTAAATAATCCAATATTTGCTTCTACAATTTTTTCAAGTGGTATAAATATAAAACTATCAAAATATTAAAATGGAAATTACTATTTCAAAAATATAATTTGAGGACGAAGGGGAGAAAGAAAATAAATAGACCACATTATGAAACTACAAAAATATTACTGCACAGTTTCACCATAACCATTAGATTTCATTTTTGGTGCAAAGTGATAATGCTCAGAAGATGTAGATTAATAAAATTACTTCGCAATCAATACATATGTGATGTTAGAAGCCCATTTTATTTATTACACAAATGATATAAAAACATTTGCATATTATAATTAAGAAGTATAAATAAAATGACTTTTCAAAGGATTCACTTTACTGTACTGACAAGCAACAATTTTCTCCTATTGTGGAAGCTAAACAAACGATCTTATAATTTATAAACTGGCAACAACTTTTGATTCTTATTTGTGTTGTTAAAACTAAGTACTAAATGAAAAAAACATCTACTTCCCAAAATGTTAAAAAATATAAAAATAATACTAACATTTTCTTTTCTGTTAATTACTTAATATTAGTCGAAAAATCTTGGTGTCATCAAGCTTTAAAAGCAAGCAACATGAAAATTTAATTTTGGGTTAAATATCATAAGAATGTACATTAACTTAAGAAGTACAAACCTATATACTCTTCTAAAGAAATTTTCCCATCATTATTTTTATCAATATCTTCCATTGTTTCTATCACAACGATATCTTTCATGTGGTTACTATCTTCTGGATGTACAAAATCTATAAATTCCTTTTTATTGAGAGAATCATTGCCATCTTGATCAGCTTTCTTCCAACGTCGTAAATCCCGCTCCATCATCTCTTTGTAATGAACTTTTTCATTATCATCTATAGTATCTAAAATAATAATAAATATTGTGAATACATATTTTGGGAAAAAATTATAAATGCTAATTCTTTTCAAATACAAATAATTTTAAGATATTGAATATGTCAGTCTTTCAGAAGTTTTTTCAACTTAATTTAAAAAAAAAAATCTTATATTTTCTTAGTATAAATTTTTTTAAAATTATATTCAAAAAATATTATTTAATAATATTTTAACAAAAACTAACAACCATAAACAAAACAACTTTAATATGAATCTGAGTTTAGAATTTTTAACTTAAAATACTATACTCTAATAATCAATTACAACAAAATATTCTGAATATTTAAAAACTACAAATAGTTTTATAACTACCATTCTTCTAAAAACAGACAATAAGAATTACACAATACTTTGAAGGATTACAGTTGAAAAAACATGTTAACATATTTTTCATTTTCTGATTTTAAATTATAGCTTTATGCAATTTTAAATGATAAATAATACTTTTATTATTATTTCTTTCAGTAAAGAAGTTTCTTTCATGCCATGTACTATTTGTTTTGAAATTACATGTGTTTTATTTCTTATCACTCACATTTTGAACAGTGATAATTTTTTAAAAATTTATTTGGAATAAAATTTGTAACTTAATATAAAGTTACACACAACTACATTACAATACATCTTTTATTAAGACTTGTTTTTAAATATATATGAAGTATACAGTGTGAACTTGAGTAATCTACACCCCATGCTTATAACTAAGCCCTAACACTTATATGATCTATGTAATCTTTTACAGTATATATTTACTTTAAATTACTGAGAAAGTTGACAAATTTTCTATTTGTTGTTGAGAGAAAAAACATATATTTATGCAATGTTTTACTTCAACAGCAAAATCTTATCTCGCATTTGAGCTCTGATAAAGTTTTACTGTACCATTCAATTAACAATCTTATCTATGTAATGGCTACCTGCTTTAAATTTTCATGTCAATGCCAAAAACTTTTTTAAAATGCACAAGTATTTATATTACCTTCTGTGTATCCATAAGTCACTTTTCTATATGTTTTCCATGTAACTTCAGGTTCATCATTTGGGTTCAAATTCTTCCATTGCCTTTCAGAATCATCTATAATATACCGTCTCTGAGTGTGTTGAATCCAGTCTTTTAGCTCTTGCATAGATACAAACCCATCCTAATAATTCAAACATTCACGTTTAATATTTAATATTTATGTTATATAGAATCAATATGTGCTGCTATTAATTCACAGACTAAATATATAGTAAGAAGCAATAGCACTCTCTTTACATAATACATCCGATACTGATGAAATTCTTAAACATTTCCTGCATTCATCAAATTTTTTTATCTGCAGACTACTTTCCATTTTCTAAACTGAACTTTAACTTCAAAAGTAATATCTTAACAGCATGTTAAATGGTAAAAATAAAAGGGGAGAGATTATACCAACAGAAAATTTTCAGGAAGCCATCCTGATATATATTTATAAAAACATGTATAGTTCACCTACTGATGGTAAAGCTCTTGTTGGAAGTGGGCAAGGAAAGTTCCATTCCAGCTTTAGAGGTAAATGAAGCATTTTTCTAATTTCTGTTCCCATATAGATACTGACATTCTTTCTTTACCATTTATAGAAAATCTGCTTTTTAGGAGGGAATACTTTTTGGTAGCTTGCCTGTCTTGTAGCATTTAAAAATTAGAGATATCAGCAGATCTTACTAAATATGAAATAAAGCATTGCATCTTAGCAAAACTGAGTACTTTTTTTAATGGTGCAAATGAATTGAGCTTTTCTCCAATGTGCAAAGCATCACAGGAATCAGCTTAATGTGAGAAGACTGTACTGGAAGCAATGAAGTCTTAAAACAGCAGATTAACCATCCTATATTTAAGGAAATTTATCATTGTTCTTAAAACAGTTGATATAGGTAAGGGTTCATGGTTCTGTTAAAATAGCACCTGGTAGAAGAAATATACATAGAAAGAAAAGCAATAATATAATTTTTCTTTTATACTCTACGTTTTCATTCATTCAGTTCTAAACTGATGTGTATATTTGCTATTTGCCCAAGAGTATCATATTTTAAATCACAATATATATATATATATAAAGAGGATTAAATGATTACCTTTTCCTACTGTAAAACATACAATACTACCTGATTATCTGTAGAGTACTAACATAATATCCCTTTGGCCATGGGGAAAAAAAAGTATTTCTAGTTATAAACACTCAAGTCAGCAATAAATGATTTTAAAGGTGTTTTGTAGTAATCTATGATCAAAATTAATGCTGAGTGGTTCCAAAAACATATTTTTTGTTGCTCAGCTCTCATTAATAAAACAAACTGTTTATTACTGTATACTGATTTACTGTTTCAGGCAAATAAGGGGTAGGGTAGGCTTTGTAATGTGCGGGATCCATGTGAGAAAATTACTGAGGATCATCCCAAAAATATGGGAAGAAATTATGGCTAGATTGTGTTGTAGATTTTGAAAGTGACACAGAGAGGTTTTTTTGGGGGAGGTTTGGGGAGGGGTGGCTATCTTCAAAGAAGGCCTAGATGAGGTCATAAATAAATAAGCACTGCTTCTCAAGACTGAGACTGAGAAGTGTCTGTCATAATAGTAGGTCTACTGGTCAGCAGTTATCTTGAGAGCTTGCTGCTGCCATTGGAATTGTTGTATCACTGCAAACTGTATACAGAAGGCTTAATGAAAAAGGCCTTCGTGCCAGAAAGTCAAAGATATGTGCTTTACTTTCTTCACAACAAAAGAGGGTTCACTTTAATTGATACAAAGAATTTCGGAACTGGAATGAACTACAATGGTTCCATGTTCTCTTTACTGATAAGTGAAGGTTTAGTTTAATATCTGATTTCCATCTGTAAGACAAACGTGAAATTTTGCTTCAAACATTAAGAAACAGCAATGCAGGTCTGATGGTATGAAAGGGAGTAATAATTGATAGACATACAACCCTACATATTTTCAACAGCTAATCTGTCACTGGCCAGAGATATCGGGATAAGGTTTTAGAAGCTTATGCAACATTTTTCAGAAGTATATATGGATCTGACTTTTTATTTATGGACGAAAATCCTCGCCTGCATTGAGAGAACTTTGTTGATGAAGTCTTTGAAAGTGAAGACATCGAATGAATATAGACAATAAAATCTTTTGATCTGAATCTGATAGAGAACTTAAAGATTACCTTAGGAAAAGCAGTTCAATGGAGATATATTCCTCCTCGAGATGTAAATGCTCTGAAGACCGTATTGTTTGAAGAGTGGAGCTTAATTACCCAAACTGTTTTTAACATTACTGCCAGCATGACAACATGCTGTGGCAGCTAACTTTTTATACATTCTTCTGGTTCCTACATTTAGGTATAGGAAAATTGTATAGTTATTATATAAAGTATGACTCTAATATGACAAAAAAATTACCAAGATACTTCATTTTAAATTCAATGACCATATTCAGAGACTGTGTACACAATTTAAGAGTGAAATATTTGCATTTGTACACAAATAAAAATAGTTTTAAAAAAGATTTCTTTTGTCAGTAGACTAAATAATCGGCATTGCTAAGGAAATCATCATGAAAAGTGTTGATCAGTATAAATTTTATCAAAAAATATATTGTATTTACTATCATATCAAATGTAACAAAATTATAAATTAAAGAAACTAGTAAATCACAAGAAAATTTCATTACATGGTGTTTAAGGAATAAAGTCAACTTTGAATTATTAAACTTAGTTTTTATCCAATCACTTAATGCATGTTGAAAATCACATTATATATATAAAATTTTGAAACTATACAGCTCAATAAATTTTTGTTATAGACTTTTTTTTTATAACAAGTATAAATTTTTCTCATGTATAAGTACAGAAATTAGAAAGTCATGTAAAAAACCAGATTTTGTAATTTCTCTAAAACTGATTTTTTAAATTAAAAAATGCTAAAACATTGCATCATTTAAATTTTTATTCGAAATATTTCTCTACGATCAATGGTTACGAAAGACCATGTATGGATTTTTACAACTGCTGCTGAATTGAATATGTTAAGGCACAGAAAAGCTATCTTCCTAAGGGAAGAGAGGACTTTCTGAGGAAAAGTGGCTTGTATTCATCCATGGTTTTCCCACGTTACACACAGGAAAACCATAAAAATAAATCATGCAGCCAGGCTTTTCACTGGGGATTGATCTTCAAGTACTCAGTGGTTTTAATCAATTGATCACTGCTAGGAGCCACAGACTTTTATGAACACTGTGTATACTAACAATTGTGCATTAAGGTAATTAATTCTTGAAATATAAAATTTAAGTATGCAATGATAGAATAATTTTGGAATTTCCTAAAATCAAATTCTAAACTTGAGTCTTGACAGCTTACACAGTATTTATGGCCTGAATATAAAAAAAAAATATCACAGAAAGATGCTTTTTAAAGTAAGTGCTCAAGCTAATATGAAAGGGAATGATAGAGATGTAAACAAATTTGAAATAAAATGTATAATTCATGGGGTGGGCGAATAGGGATTAAATCGGTTATATGCGAGATTTGTTTCAGTTGTTTTAAAAGGAATTTCACAACCACAAAAAAATGTATAGAATAATAATTAATCAGATAACGAAAATGAAACTCCTTTTTAGTATTCAATGTAAGACGTTATCAACGTCTGTATATATACTGTCCCCAAGCAGTGAGATTTAGTGCCAACTATAAGAATAATGTAACAACACACTCGTAGCATCTGTGCTTTTGTTTGATGTAACCCGACTGATTCTTGATAAGCCAACTTTTGTTTTTATGAACAAGGATATAAACTAACTGTTATCGCTGTATTTCTTCTATTAAAAAAATAATTAAAATTTGGACCTGCCTTCTGCAAAACAATGGATTATTTTCACTATTATAGGATCTTACCATTAAAAACAATGTGTATTAATGGACACGATATGGTCAGCTGAAAAAAAAAAAAAAAAAAAAAAAAATTATCTGCAGGTAATTTGTACACATGTAAGCAGAACTCCCTGTAAAATCAAATGGCTTGACAATTGGCAGAAATTGATGCAATTTTGACAGGACCTCCACCAGCTTTAATAGTAGCCAACTTTGACAGCCAACTTTCACAGTCTATTGGTTCTTCCACAGCTGTTGGTTTTGTTCGGACAAAGCATATAGTGGTTATTTGCCTAAGGGAAGGGATGACTTTGTGGAGATTTTTCTTACGGAAACTGGCTTCTATCCATGCTACATATAGTGAAAGCTACAAAAAACACCATGTGGCCAACCTGTTTGCCTAGAATCAAACCCACGTCAAACTATCAGTGTTCAGCAACTTTATTGGAGGACTGGTCAATGGAATAATTTGTACATCTGCATTCCCAGTTTCAGTATGCAGTAGAATTACTGTGTTTGCATATTTCCAAGTGCACATGCTACAGTAAACCCACCTATAAGAGGGAAAACAATTTACTTGTTCTCAAGACTTCGGATACTGGAAATCTGCGTTTCAGACTTTGTACTGTATTACTTATAACAAAAATAAAACTATATTAAAAAAAATATTTTAAATATTTTTCAAAAATTATAGCCTAAAAATATTTACCTTGTCTGCATCAATTTTGTCGACTATTTTACCCAGCCGATGTTTACTCTCTTCTGGAGAAAGATCATCAAATTTTTTTGCTTCATTTTCTCCAAGGAAAGCTTCATGGTCATACTCAGGATTATGAAGCTCCTCAGAATTATAATGATCTTCATCACTTAGGAGCTGGAAATAAATAAAAGTCAATCATTTCAGAGAGAGAAAAAATTAAAAAGCATGTTTTCCAACTACTCAAGTTCCTAAAAACAAGAGACAACTAGTATTTATCCAGTTACATACCAAATAACAGTAGATTCATATAAATTCAAGCATCAAATCATCCTCTTTAAAGCAGCCACCAAAACTGACAAACTTCAATGTTAAATTTTTAATGTGCAATCTATTAATTTAAAATAGCCAAAGCGTTAGTTGCAAAAATTGGTATGTGGTTAGCCACTTTAAAGGAAGCCCAAACAAGATGAAAGAAGTTTTACTGATTTTGTAGAACATTTATTATTGCAATGCAGTTTCTTTTCCTTTAAAAAAAAAGGGGGGGGGAAGGCTATTTTATGATTATTCATATCTCTCATGAAAGAGATGACTGACTAATGTTTTGCTAATCTAATACACAAAAGGCAACAGCCATTTTCAAAATGACACTAAGAATTCAGTACAAGAAGTATCAATCTGTAAAATTTAAAAAGCAAAAAATATAGGTAATAAAACACTTAACTAAAAATAATAATAATAAAAAAAACCCCTCTTTTTCTATGTTGTTTTTCCTTCTATGTATGCAGCTATCACATTTCATGTAAAAGAACATCAGGGAATTGCCCAAACTTGGCTCAATACAACTTCTGCATTGCACATTGGTCAAAATACACATATGCTATATGCATACAGGGTTGTCAGATAAACATTTTTAGTGACATTGTGAGCTGCCACCAAATAACTTCTATTTTAGAAATATACAGGTTTGCATCTTGAATACTTTTTTGTGACTTTCTAGCTAAGCTGTGGATAATCAGAAAATATGAAAAAAGTTTGGAAAGAATTAATTAAAAAAATGTGGCTAAAACTGATTTATTGAGCAACAGAAGGACTGTGTAATGTCCTCAAAATTAATTTCCTATTTTTTATTACATTGCTCTTTATTCAGCCAACCTAAATATTACAACAATTACATTTCTTTACAGTGGTTTTCCAGCTGTGTTCAAATGGATACAAAGCTGAATACTGATAGTTGGTTCCAGTTTCAGTTCCCCCCCCCAAAAAAAGGGGGGGGCTGGTTGAAGAGAACATTTATGATTTTCTATGTGTGTAAAGAAATATCTCTTAGTTCTTCATACAGTCTTTCACAATGGTTCCATCCTATCGAAACTATGGATACACAGAAAAAGAAGACTGAAACAGAAGTGAAATGTTATTTTTTCACAAAGCCCTCCTGGATGGCATAAATTTACATTTAAATTCAAAAACTTTATGTCATTGAATTTCAACTGAGAATTGGACAGTTATGCTTTGCCTGAATATTAAAAGTATTAAATTATAAACAATATATATTAATTTTAAATTTTGTGAATAAATTATACTATTAATTCTAAAAGAGTTTTATATTTTCCTTTCAGATAGTATATAATTTAAAAATAAAATAAAATGCCATGTAACCTATCTTGTTTGTTTGTTAATTCCAGTGCTATGTAATGAATTCTTTTATTTCTCCGTACTGGCCCGTCTGTAGTACAGTGGCATAGTCATCAAACGTACACATATTACCTAATCAAAATTAGCCTGTTTTGTTCATGGTAATCATTTTGTATTTGTTTATACAGTGTTTTTTACACCTAGGGATAAAAAAAAAGGTTTACTTGTTTATGAGGAGCAACCCACCAACATGACCACAAGTGGCCTTATGGGTTAATAGGCTTCCCAGTCATAGGTACTAACACAACACACAAAGTAGATTTCCTAGTGCTGATCCATTATTATTGAAATAATTCATAATCTTTCTTGATAGTCCTCTTGCCTTGTCAAAATTTGCAGAACAATTACCTAAAGAAACCTAATCTACAGTAAAATTTCATTTATGATAAAATCTTTCCTTATGTCTTTTTAAAGTGTGCAAGTGTCCACAAAGTGTTTAGCATCTCTAATTTCATTGCAGTTGTCACAGAGGTTGGAATTTTGAAGTGTGTGGGATAATGATCACAACCCATTAAAATTTGATTCAAATATATGTTACTATACGTTTGTTCTTTTTGTTACCAGTTTCACATAGTTTTTATTCTTGTCAGACATTTCCCATTTGCTTTCCTTTATTTATAGGTATAATTTGTCATAAGGGTCACAGCCTTCTTCTTTGAACCCAGCAGCTTAAGGATTTCAATGTCATTTTGTATAAATTCCCTCTTTGGCCAATGTGTCTGCTCTTATTTTCAGTTAAACCTGGATATGCTTTTACTCAATTCAAATTAACTTTATGCCTCCCCAGGAACTCAAAACAAAGTTCTTTTATATCTAATATCAGTTCACTTGTCTGGTCTGGGCAGGAGAGGAGTTCCTGCAAAGCTGATAAACTGTCAGTATATATAAACTGATTGTACTCCCGATTTTTTGGACTGTTTTTATTCACTTTAAAGTATAGGAAATAGCACTTGCCTCTACCTGAAATACTGAATTATAGTCATTTAACTTATACTTCTCACTTATATCTCAGTTTCATAATAAAAAACTGCAAAGGCAAAAGCGATGTTCTCACCCATACCAGACCCATCAGCATACACATTATATTCACCTACCTAGGAAGGATTACTGTAATACAGAATAGATTTCCTCTGTGCACAGTGCATTTTATTAATGTAAAATATTTGGAAAGCAGAGCAGGTACCAGTATTTCCATTGCATAATTTAAACTCCAGCCTGGCTGTTCTTAATAAAAGATTAGTCCTGTATAAGTTCAATAAAAGTCCTTCGAAGGTTCAATGTGTAATCCACCTAGCCCTCGGAAGCACCCTCCACATGTTTGATGAATGGCTGCTTTAATTTCATCCAACATAAAATTTTCCTTATTTTCTTCACATTCAATTATTCTTTCAACAACTTGGGTAAACAGGTTGACTGCCAATATGCATAAGAACCTATCTGAGTAGAGAGATTTGGAGGCCAAAGTGACATATTTGTGCCAAGAATGGTTCACTTGGCGAACTTCTTAATATATGGCAACCTTTTTTCCTTTCCATTTTTACATGAGAGTGAGTGGAAAAAAGTCACAATTGTTCCCTACTTTCAAATAATTTTGTTTATATTATATTTTTAATTATAATTGTTATTATTTTAAGAAATTTTTTTTTTCGAATTTCATTTTAATTGTTTAAATTGCATGATTTCTTTCAAAGAACTGTTTTAAAATTTTCTATTTACTCACTCGAACTGTGTAGTTTAAATAAAAGGTGCATCGTTTATTTTTTTCAAATAGTTTTCTTTATACTATATTTTTTAGTCATAGTTATTATTTTAAGTAGTTTTTAAATTTTCAAAATTTTATTTTAATTGTTTGTGTTGCATTGTCTCTTCAGATAAATGTTTTAAAATTTTCTATTTATTCATGCCTACTGTACATTTAAAATATATTTATTAATACAGAAATTTTCCAGAATTTGATTTTTTTTTATTTGAATTGCATTTCTTTCATAAGCATACTTGTGACCCAGACTATGATGCATTTGAAAACTGTATATATTAAAAGAGAAAATAAGCAAAGCACAGTTGATACGCTTTTCAATGGGCCATTCAGAAGTTATATAAATAAGAGAGATATGTAACCGAATCAGGTTGCTGGTGCAATGATCAGGATAACATGACTGACCTGTAATGCCCATTGAGAGGTGAAGGAGACTGAATAATAATAAATAAATAAATAAATATAACCGGCATTTTAGCTTAGGACGACATTCATACATTGCTTTAAACAGTTTTATCATTGTGCCCATTGCTCTACACAATATTATCATTCTACATTTGTTTCTTAAAATGTTATTCATATTTTAATCAAATGTTTTATTTTTGAAATCGCAAGAATCAAATATCATAAGATTAAAAAAGTTTTAAATTGAAAGGGGGGGAGAAACAAATTTTATGCAAAAATTCATTTTTCTAGCTTGCTCCTTTTCTTCAGGCATTCTGCAAGTACATTAAAAAGCATCCAACTTTTTGAAACATATTGGTATTTCTGACATTCATTTTAAATAAAGTTATTGCCTTC
This sequence comes from Stegodyphus mimosarum, assembly GCA_000611955.2. Lineage (NCBI taxonomy): Eukaryota > Metazoa > Arthropoda > Arachnida > Araneae > Eresidae > Stegodyphus > Stegodyphus mimosarum. The sequence goes on from KK118861.1 coordinate 857,498, forward strand.
CATTTCCCAAGGGCCCCCAAACAGCCGAGCAGCAAAGTCACTGAACACTGGTAGTTTGCTCCAGGGTTTGCATCCACAGGAATGGGCTGGTTGCATAGGTGTTTTTTCTCATGTGTAACGTGCATACAAGCTGGTTTCCCTTAGAAAGTTCTTCACAAAGGCATCCCTTCTTTTAGGCAGATAGCTTTGCTTTGCCGTAACTTAATAATCCAATTCAATCCATTTCATCAATATTTGGTCAAAGCCTTTACCAGGCTTTAGAGGCTAGGCATTTTGAAGGCATGAGATGAAAGCAAAGACTGGTTTCATCAAGAGGGAAAACATCTTTAGATGACATCCATATATATCACTAGATATTTCCTGAATCTTCAAATAATTCGACTAAGAAATCATGGGATTCTCTGTTTATGCTATGATATGATATTCTATGATGTAATTTAAATTTATACCAACCATATAGTCGAAAACCAATCGCTCCTCGCGTTAATCTGCAATGATATCGTTTTTGTCTTTTCCATCAGCACAAGCTCAATTGATGGTATTTGCTGATGTTACATGTCCACCCAAATTCCTTGAAGTATTCTGAAAGTATATTCAAAAGCATCCAACTCTTTGAAACATCTTAGTATTTCTGAGAGCCAAATTCCCCTTCAAATTTTTGCTTACTTTTATCCCTAATTTCTTTTCTTCTACATTTATTTTCAGTGCTCACACAAGAAAATTAAGATTTTTCGATTGTTACACTTCCATAAATTTTGCATAATTATCAAATTTTTTAAAATATTAATTACATCAGTTGCGCTGCAGCTGAAGACAGCTTTTCATTTTCTAATCATTTTAACTATAAATAAAGTTTAAAGCAAAGTCCAAAGGATAAATATTTAAATTAAAAGATTTTTTGTTAAATGACAAAGAAATAAAAACAGTTCACAAAACATCAAATGAAACTTCTCAGTTTTAGACAATTTGATTTAAACGAAGTTTAAGTAAACTAGCAGATGATAACATGGCAAATGTAAAATTTTACAAATATTTTTTTTTAAAAAAGAAAGAAATTAAAAAAGACAAATTAAAAATCTGAACAAAATCTATAATTTAAAAAAAAGTAGCTTTTCATACAGTATTAATAAATATTTATTACGCATCTTTGAGGGAAAAAATTCCATATAATTCCATATATTCTCTATAAAAATTTATTTGAAATTTAAGGTTAAAGATAGCTGTGGCAATTCAGTGTAACAAAATGCATAAACCACATTTGGCATTATAATCGCTCAAAAATAAAAAAAGATGCCAAATTTCAAAACGCTCCAAGCTGTAAATTCACGTATATCTTAGAAAATTTTAAATAAAAAACTCTATCCTTTTACAGAAATATTTTGCCTAGAAATACATCTACTTTAAGATGATGTTAAAAATTTCATAGGTTATAATTCAAAATTTTTTTCGAAAAATACATAACAATTATTTAAAGATAGAAATTTTAAAAATCAATCATATAAAATGGTTGAATTTTATTTGGAATGAATCTAAATTTCGAATTCTAAAAGAAGGAAACAAGTAAGTTTAATAAAAAAAAAGACATATTAATAAATATATACCAAATTCAATTAACATTGCGGAGCTAAAATTTTGAGAGCTAATATTTTAAAAACCACTCGTGCGATTTTTACAAAACTTGGCAGTTTGGCATAACTTGAGTCGTAGAATTGAAATATGTAAAAAAACTGGTATGTTATTTCAGAAAAAGTCCGATTTTGCATCAAAATGCCTATGTTAAAATAATGCTATTTATAAATCTAATATATATCCCAAGTCGCATTTTCGAGACATCAAAAACGCACGTTGAATTTCGTCAATCAGCCCAGTAGAAAGCGAGAAATACAACTGTCCCTTTTTTTTTGCGCAGTGTATATGCAGCCATAAACATGCTGTGACCTACCGGTGAATTATAAGGCCCATAAAACAAACCTATCATGATTTACTGGTGGGGCATGCAGCAGCTAAGGTATTAATAATATTTCTCTTAATTTCCTCCACATCTATTTTCCGACTGCCCTCAGGCCTACTCAAGATTACCTTCTGGCTTTTCTTGCCTGCTGTTGACTTAAGGAAAAAAAAATAAATAAATAAAATTAAAAAAAACCCATCATAGTGAATGTTGCTTTATAAAAAGTATTATATTTTACTGTTGTACTTTGCTTTTTTAATCTTTTCTCTCTCTCTCTCTATATATATGGGCTAGCACTCTCTTATAGGCAATATTTTTTTCCACCTTAATTGTTTTGTCTATTCCATTCACTTGGGAGGGGGACTTTTGAAAAGCTCATTTAAGCCCTCCATTCAGTTTTTAAGTGGTCCAGCAACACTGTGAAATAACATTATTCTGTTTTTCCTTCTTTTTCAACCTCTTGGTCACTGCGAGTTAGTTCCACTTCAAATTCTTCATATACCTTTCAGACCTCTACAGAATCTTCTTGTTTGAGTAATATTTCTTACAATAATAGAACACGCCTCTAATTTTATTGTTATTTTATTTGTTTCTAAAATCAAGGATCTGTGGTTGCTGAGAGACTCTTCTAATATTTCCAAGTTATAGCCATTACAGTTCACACTGGATGATATTCCACTCCTGCCGGACAGCAGAAAGTTGATTTTGAGTTAAAATCATTAAAGAGTAAAATACTGTCATGTAATACAAAATTATACATTAATACACTCCTAATGTCAACCACATCTGTCCTCCATAAAAAGTGCTTTGCATTAAAATCACTTAAAATTAGATATTTTGTATGCAAAGTGCCCTCTAATTTGAATACGTATACGTATGTGGCTGAGAAGGAGGCACAGATTATGCCAAATGGAAGGCCCTGAATAGTGATTGAAATAATAACATATGAGTACAATCAGTGATAAAATCAATGTTTGAATTTACAACTATTACGACTGTCCCTCCTTTTGTATGCACTATTCTCCAGTTTCAATTTGTAAAGACACGGGTGCCGTTCAAACAACATGGCTCTCGTATAACAATTAAGTCAGGAGTATATACTGTATCTTATCAATCAGACAGAACTGGACTGCAGCAGTTAAACTATAGTTAAGATTCATATTTAAAATAATCATTAAAATTAGTAAAAGTCCAATCATATATATAAAAAAAGTAAAATTCTCAATTAAAGTTAAAATCAATATAATCATACAAACTTTTAAACAATTCTGAATACGAGGGGGGACCCCAAAATAACCGGACTTTTTTTTCATTTTTATTGAACTCTACATTAGTCCCCTTCAAAGTATTGTCCATGTGAATTAATACACTTGTCCCAACGTTTTTGCCACTGCTGAAAACAGTGCTGGAACTCTTGAGGCAGGATACTGTTCAAGGCAACCAGCATGTTTTCTTTGACTTTATCCACATCACTGAATCCCTTTCCTTTCAGACTTCTCTTCATCGGCGGAAGCAAAAAAAAAAAACTCCGACAGAGAGCCAGATTGGGTGAGTACAGTGGATGAGACACAAGCACCCTGTTTTTGTTTGTCAAAAACTGTCGGACTGTCAAAGCTGTGTAGGCTGGAGCATTGTCATGGTGAAGTAACCAGTTCCCATGTCTCCACATTTCGGGCCATTTTCTTTGTACACTCTATCGTAATCTTCGTAACACATCCATGTAAAAATGTTGGCTCATTGTTTGTCCTTGCAAGAAAAAACTCTTTTGGGACACTGCCATTCACATAAAAAAAAAGCACTTAACATGATTTCTTGCATTGTGCTGAATTTGGACTTTTCCACTGGCTCGATGTTTACTTTGTTTCTGGATCGTACCCATAGCACCAAGACTCATCCCCAGTCATAATTCTTTTAAGAAAATTTGGATCATTCTGAACTTCATTCTTCAAGTCGTGGCAAACATTCACCCAGTTTTCTCTTTGGTCATCCCCGAGAAAGCGAGGAATAAATTTTGCAGACATCCATCTCATGTGCAAACCTTCGGTTCAAATTCACTGCACCATGTTCCATGACATGTTTAATTCCTCAGAAAGTTGGTCAACGGTCTTTTGACAATCACCCTCAATTGCACGCTTGATTTTTGCAATTTTTAATCATTTTTTTTCCTGTCGAAGGACTCCCGGAGCGTGGCCTGTCTGCAGTTGACATGTTGCCAGATTTGAAAGAAGAAAACCCCTTGTAAACCTATCATTTTCCTAAAGCATCATTATCAAAGGATTGCCGAAGCATGTCAACAGTCTCAGCTGCAGTTTTCCCTAACAGAAAGCAAAATTTCACATGCACTCTTTGTTCCTTGTAGTCGGCCATCTGACTAATCGCCAAAGGGCTGGAACAGGGACACATAGAACAAAGTATGACAACCAATCCAGACTGATGCCAGCTCACTACAACTAACACCACCTAACAGCACAACTCTTAACAACAACGTGTGAGCATTCAACAGGACGGTTCCTGTTATTTTTGGGACCCCCTCATATGATAGAATCCTGTATATATGATAAAATCAGCAAGGTTTGTCTTACAACAAAAAACTATTAAGTCAGCGTGCAAAAGACTCAATACATAAAGAGCCTAATTAGAACAGTGGGAAATAAAAATAATATCAAATACAAAACATCCCTGTCATAATGCCATAACAGAATAGATTTAAACTTAGAAATGCTCAAGTGTATAAATGGTCTTTAATAAATTGAATCTTGTCATGTGAGACATTGCACTCGTGAGATAGTCATCTTTATAATTCAATCTGTATTTTAAATTTATCTCTTCACAATTATGCAGCGTCTCTGGGTCGTGTTTGTAGTGAGCACATTCGATATATGATTTTGTTTTTATAGAACTGCCAAATCTTAGGCAGTCTAGTTGCCTTTTTTGGATTTAAAAATAATTTTGCCACATACGATTTCCAACTGACTGGGATGTGCTGGCTTTCAATAACTTTCCTCTGGCATTTAGGTGAAACTTGGATTACTCGATGTAACATCTCATGTTCGCTAGCCCTTATTCTAAATATAAGGTGTACACATGCACCATCACATCAACAATCAATTTGCAATTTGTCTATTAACTTCTCATTAGGAAGGATATCATTAATATTATAGACTATTATTTTAGGTCTCATAAAACATCTTTTTGGTCTCATCAAACTTCCTCTTACAAAATCGCTTTTCTCAGCACTCCAACTTCTTCACTGTTCATTAGTCACACAATGAGATCTTTATCTTTTCTATAATACAGTCGAATCTCGCTAACTGGACCGATGGATAATCGGACCAGCTACTTTTTCGGACCGAATCCTAAAGAATTGAAACAAATTCTATGTACATAAGACTAATATTATTGGCTTATTTGGGCTCCTCAGGAGAATGCTTTATCAAAGGTCAGAAATTCTTTAAAGTGCATGACAAGACCAAAACCAGTGGGAGGTGAACACGTGCACCATTTTCTTTGACCTTTCTTAACACAGAGCCACAAGTAGCCACCAGCGAGGTTATTGGTCTCACTGCATCTCCGATTTTTGAGGAAATGAACAATAGAGTGTCCAGCTCCACCTGAAGGGAATTTCTGCCTGTCAATCCTGATTAAAGTTTACATGAGAAAGCTATCATTTCATCAACCTTTTGGGATAATTTTAGCACCAAAATTTGAATGGCGAGCATTTAACTCCCTCTTGACCTCAACATCCTGAACCCGCAACACCAAGGTTTCTTCAGACAACTTTAGTCAGTGAACTGTGTGTGTGTCTTGGCTCCCCTGCCAAAATGCCATGACAGGACTTGGATGTTAGCTGATAAAATTGGTTTCCTGGATAAGATCAAGTAACAACCACAAAACACCAGTCTTTCGCGCTCGATAAAACAAGAGAATGAGCTGCAAGAAGAATGGGCACAATGTGAAGGATGAGGAGGAACTTTCAAAAAACAGGAGCATGAAGGCAAGGATCCAGATATTGATGAGGCCGTTAATGAATGGTTTGCCATTGTTACTGGATGAGCTGTGCAAGTAAGCAGCCCATTGTTAAAATGCAAAGCAGAACTCACTAAAAAGCTAGGCCACGATGACTTTAAAGCTACGGATGGTTGGTTGTCTTGATGGAAATCTAGACATGACATAAAATTCAAGGAAGCACATGGCGAGAAAGAAAGTGCTGATAGTGCAGGTGCTGAAGAGCGAAAATCAACAAAACTGCCTGAGCTTCTTGAAAATTTTTTAGCAGATGACATCTACAATACTGATGAAACTGGGCTGTATTATCATGCTACACTAGACAGCTCATTAAGTTACAAACATGTTGCACTCTCTGGCTCCAAAAAAGCGATGGATCACGTAACTGTCTTGTGCTGCTCAAACATGTCAGAAACGAACAAGAGGAAGTTGTTGGTTATAGGAAAAAGCACTAAGCCTCGCTGCTTTAAAGGACTTAGGATGGACAGTTCACTAGTTGTCTACCATGCGAACAGAAATGCGTGGATGACCTTTGAACTTTTTAAAGAATGGTTAAAGGATTGGGACAGAGAGTACAATGCCAGTCAAGAAATGTGCTGCTTCTTCTTGACAATTGTGCAGCACATCCTCATTTAGATTTCTTGAAGAACATCCAACTGGAATTTCTACCTCCCATGACCACAGCTTTGGTCCAGCCAATGGACATGGGCATCATCAAAAACTTGAAGGTTTGTTAATTACATCCTTGAAGCAATTGAAGAAAGTTTGCTGACCTCATTGTCAAAAGCCAGTGAAGTCAGTGCAAAGGTCAACATCTTTCTTACAAGCAGTTACATTTGTGGCCAAGAGCTGACGAAAAGTGAGCAGTGAGACAATTCAGAACTGTTTTTCTCACTGTGGCTTTAAGCACTTGGTTTTGGAGATGGATGCGTACATGCTCATTGCAAGTGAAAATGATGACGGACATGTGGAACAGGTACAAAATTGCGAAGAATTTTTATGCATTGACAATGAGCTTCAATGCTATGATGAAGATTATGATGCTGCAATCGTTGCTCGAGTTGCAGCAAAACACATGACATCATCGGAAGACAAAGAAAGTAATGACGATGATGCCGCTAAAAAATAAGTTGGTGCAAGTGACAACACAGGATGCAAGGAAATGCATTTAAACTTTGCATCTTTCATGCAGGAGGGAAATGAAAGCAGTCCCATTGCTGCATTAGATGTTTGTGGCGAGTTTCTTCATGTGCAATCCGTCAAGAGAATGTGTCAGATCACATTGGATAAGTTCTGCAAATGTTGACTGGAACTTAGTAAGAACTTGTTTTTATTGTGCTTCGCATGCTGAGTATCGTGGAGATCATTGCTTAGAATTTGTTTCTAAATTAATTTTCTCAATGAAAAAAGTTCGACTGTAGTTCTTGTTTGTACATGTATGTTCACCATACGTGTGTACCACACAATAAAGGGCATAATTACATTTTAGTCCATGATTTACATGAACATTTACTGTTTACTACATATAGCACATCCCGTCTTACAACACAGGACACATTCGTGTAATTGGACCAGTCGGTTATTAGGACCAAAACGATCGTTTCCCGATGTGGTCCGATTACCTGGAATTGACTGTACAGGCTAAGAATGCTCATTCTTAGTTTTTTAGACTTAAATTGTTTTTGATTTCCTTGTATATATCAGTTTTTTAGCTCACGGCCTTTAAAATAATCTCATTATTCTTGATCTTATTTTCTCTTTCGCTCTGGCTTTTAATTTCCTCATTCTTCTTCATGTCTCTATTTTTTTCTTGATATTCAGTCATATTTTTTATTTTGCAATTTCCCTAATCAAATGTTTCAGTTCATCTTCTTTAAACATTTTCAATTCCATAATCCTTAAATTGATCTTATTTACCCAAACCATAATTTGATTCAATCCTTTGTAGAATGCTTCTGTTAGCTTTTCAGATCTTCATTTCTTCTAATTATGAGGATCTACCTACTTTGTACATTTCTTTAAGAAGGCAAATAATCTCCATCTACTTTATGATTTCCAAAGTTGATTTCATTCTCAGTGAGAACTTCTACTACAACTTGACTTTGACATATTGGCTGAGATCAAAAACATATATAGAAACACATATAGAAACATAATACAAACGTAGTGTAATGATACAAAGGATTAAAGCAAGGTCTATAAAAACTAGCTGTAACCCTCAAAATGCCTCTAGATTAAAATCCAGTCATTTACATAATTACTAAATGCATAAATATAGAATGAATTTTATGATACAGTTTTTAAAAACTATATGCTAAATTACCTAACACTACCACTCAAAGTAGTAAATATATACATTATTTTTATTATTATTTCAGAATTACAAAAAAATACATCATAAAAATGGATATTTATCAAGAAATCAAAAACATTTTAAGAGCAGACCAAACTTGAACTAGCATAGACTTCAGCATGGACAAAAATCTCAAATGCTGCTTTAATACCTTCTTCAAAGTGCTGGTCATACTTTAGAACATATTTTGGTGAACCAAATAATTGCAACTCTCTTTATTCTTTATTACTAGACACTACTCAAGATATATCAAAGATGGATTAAATGAATGTTATTTTATGATTTCATATTACAAAAGATGATAATTCAGAACCCATAAATTTTATAACTAAAAAAATATTTCTTGGGTTTTATGCTGTGAAAGGTTTCTTGGATGTTATGAGTTTTATGCTGTGAAAGGTTATTCTTCTAAAGGAATTACCAAACTTCCAAAGGAATGCTCATTGTCAGTTTCTTAAATGAAAAGAAATTCAAATTAAAAAGTGGTTTGGTCAAGGATATGATGCTGCTTATATTATAAAAGGTGTTTATAATGGCTTCCAGAGAAAGATAAAAACTATGCAGTCAAGTACAGAATAAGTATACTTCTCATCTCACAGCTTAAACCTTGTCAGTAATGATACTGTAAGTGGTTGTAAAGAAACTGCAACATTTTTTTTACAAATGTATATATGTGTGTATGTCAGAAGAGGATACTGGAACTCTTAACAGCTTTCGATAACAGCCATGCCTGAGCAGACAGTAATGGTTGAAAGTAAAAACTATGATGACGCAGTAGCTTGAAGAATTTCCAGTCTTTATTTCCATGCGTATAAAATCATCTCAGTAGATATTTCTAATCATAATGAAATCTGATACATCTCTATGAAATTAAAAAAAAGGGGAGGGGGAATAATTCAATGTAAAGATAAGAGTACGATGAGTGAGTACTGGTTCAAAACAGAGGCTCTGATTTTACCTCTGTTATTTGTTCCTTTTAACCTCCTCATATCAGAAGTTATAAACTTTGAAGGCTCCCACCTTATCATTTTTTCATAGAATTACTTTTTCATATACATAAATGGAGTGTATTATTTTTTTTTTATAAATGGAATGTATAGTTCAGTTCAAAAAGGCCAATTGCCCCTAAACAAGGAACGAAGGCCTTTTATAAGCAACTGCCAAAGCAATACTCAGCCACTCATAATATTACATGAGTCAGTTTTAAGTGGTTTTTCCCAACAGATGGAAAAGTTTGAATTAGAGAAAGTTGTGGGGTTTTCTCTAAAATAAGAAAATTAGACATGTAACAGTAGCAGTAAAAATCATAATTTTATTAATACTTTAAAAATTTTGATTTTATTAATACTTTAAAATTTATGATGTTAAAATATAAGTTATAATATTGAAAATTAGTTATGTTTTGAAAATTTTGAAATTTGTTGTGGTTATTCAAAATAACTAATGTGTGTGCAAAATATGTGTGATATTGTATACAAAGCTTTGCAAAGCCTTCCCTGTAAAAATGTAATTATTTGGACGGACACAAAGATTTTTGGACTGAAAATTTTAATAGCACTCTAAAATAATATCCAAGTTTATATTGCTCAAAATTTCACGATTTCTATTTTTAAAATTATTTATCTTTATTTGCTACCACTTTAGTGCTTTTTCTCTAAAAACGCTTTTATCTCACCTAGCCACTTTCTTTTTCAGGGGGGGGGGGATACGTAAAATATGCAAAATATAAAATCTAGCTTTCACAATAAATTAATAGCCCTTTAACTCCTGTCTTCATTTAAAAAAAAAAGGGAGAGGAATAAATTTTCTAAATGAAAAAGATCCAATATGTATTGTGCACTTATCCATGAAATCTGAACCCAACACCTGTATATTAAATTGTCATGTGATCTGAAATGGAATTCGTATAAGAGGTTACTTATGTCACAACTCTCTCCTCTTCTCTTCCCTCATCCCTTCTGCTGCTTTCCCCTGTGCCATCCAAAGTTTACATCTCTGAATTCGTCCATTGCTTAAGATGTAAGCTGCACAAAATTGGAGGGTGCATAGTGCACCCACTATGATAATGTGTATTATCAAAAAATAAAATTATATGTGGAATTTACCATTATGTCTGTTCTTTGAGTGTCATTTTGCTAACTACGCAGCCTCTAACTACACAATCCTATTCAACGTCAATCCGTTGCAACTCTTACCAAGTCATCTTATCACAGTAATGGAGCAGTTATATAACATACTAGCTTTTACCTGCGGCTTCACTCGCATTGATGTCCTTAAATAAGTTTCAAAGACTATTAAAAAGAAAGTATTTTGATTTTTTTTCCCTTATTGCCTGACCAGGATAAAATTTTAGTTACTATTACTTATTTTTTAAGTTAAAAATACACTGCGCTTAAAATTTCAGTAAATACTGCCCTTCTTCATTGAGATAAAAGAAATCCATATTGATGTCGCGAAGACGCTATTCTGCATAATTTTTAAAATCCTATTTGGATATATCAAATATTGCGATTCTATCTTACTTTATTTTTATTTTTTTTTGTTATTTTACTAAAAAATTCTAAAAAAAATATAATTTAAAAACTGAAAAACATGCTTTATTAAGATATCTCACTACAAAAATAAATAATTTTCATTACCAAAATTTAAAGAAGTTTAAAGTATTAATAAAACACTAATTCTTTTTCAGAAGAAAGCGAATAAGAGTATTATTCTAGGATGCTTCTGTATACTATATTATATGTTTTTCCTTTCGGTGCTAAAACGTATAAATTCCTGGCTTTGGATACACGCAAACAGGCAACATATAGTTGACCATGGGAAAAGTATGACTTTTCCAAATGTATCCCTGCTACCTGTAATGTTAGTCCTTGAGCTTTGTTAATAGTAACAGCAAAACTAAGTTGGATTTTTAAGTGAAATGGTAGGTCAGTGGGGATTATTGGGATTCGAGGTATGATAACACTTTCCCCTTTTCGCACACCTGTTAAAATAGTGGCACAGATTATATTCTGCCCTAATTGTGTGATCCGAAGCCTCGCTCCACTACACAGTTGAGGTGCATCTATATTTCGCATAAGCATAATCGGTACATTTAGTTTCAAATGGAGTTTATGTGAGGGTACACCTGATAGCTCTAGTGAATTTAAAAACTCAGCAGGATATGAAGTGCTTTGTTCTGTATCCATGATTGTATCTATTGACAAATACTCTTTTATTTCTCCTAGCACATCTTTCAAAATGTCAACATTGATTTTGTTTACGATTTCATTTGTCGGCGCTAGAATTGATCTTGCACATAACCAGTGATCACTATTTAAATTTTCTTGCAAGTGCGGGTAAATTTTAGCAATACGCTCCCCATTGTTTTCTACCAAATTATAAAATTCCTCTGAAAGTAAAATATAACCTTCAGCATCTGTTCCCAAACATCCATCACCAATTTTCAATAGTGTCTCTGCGCTATTCCCTGAATCTACATCATATGAAGATGCACTCTCATATTTGTTTTAAGACTGAATTTTTCAACTTTCACCCATAAACTTGATGATTTGAGACAGGCTTTGATTTCAGCTGTAGGTGTACCTCTCTGGATTACCAGCAGAGTTTGTCGGAAATCACCAGCCAATAAAACTACCATTCCTCCCATAATATCTGTACTGTCTCGCAAATCCTGAAGAGTTCAATTTAACGCTTCTATAACTTTTTTGTGAGACATCGTACTTTCATCCAACACTAAAAGCTTACACTCTTGTAGCATTCTACTTCGAAAGCTATTTTTACTGAAATTGCAGATGGGTGAATCTTCCTGTGCAAGATTCAATGCCAATTTCAAAACGGCATGTGCAATACGGCCACCCTTCAATAGTGTAGCAGCTATAGCGGAAGAAGCCACAGCGACTGCTATTTTCTGGTCTTTTCTGATGGACATTAATAACAAATTTAGCAAAAACGTTTTCCTGGTTCCTCCAGGCGCGTCGAGAAAGAAAGTGCACCATTCCCGCATTCTATTTTACGTAACACCTGATGGAATACGTGACTTTGTTCTGGAAGTAACTAAGGGACCAATTTTGCTACTTGCTGCTGCAATGCAATGAAATTGTAATTTAATTCTCGAGCAATTTCATCATTAAAGTAATTTTCATCTGATCGTCGTGGACTGAGTGTTCCAAAATCTTGATGCTTCTTCCCCACCATTGTCAAAACCTTGTTTTCAATTATGATCAGTGCTTCTTTATAAATGTGTTCATTAAAAGGCATATGTGCATGCACTCACTGCAGTCACTGCAAAATATCTTTCACCATGTCCTTATTGTACTTATCATATAAGGTTTGAGGATTAGAAAGATGATATAAGGGTTGCGTAAAGTTTCCTGATTTTATCTGGTGATCGACATTGTACAGATTCTTCCATAGTTTTGTTCCAATGGTTATCATTCTCTAACAGATCCTGAGCTTCACATGTTTCCCTTAAGTTCGACATTCTAGACTATTAACAATTTTAAGGTATTTAAAGCTAGTTGGACCTCAAACATGATGCAATAAAATGTGCAGACAAAAACGTTCAAAGTTCGTTACATGGATGGTGTAGACACGACCAAGAGCATCCGATGATTTAACCCCTGGCCAATTTTCAACAAGCATACCATGAACGTGACATTGCCATTCTTTTTTTGAGTGATTTCAGAATGCAATAATCTTTTCGCAAAAGTATCTGTCTGGCAAAGCTGGAAAAAAGCGGTCAGTGTGGAAAATTCTTTTTTGAAAATTATTCTCATTAAAAAAGGAAAACACGCTGCCCATTTTCTAAATGTACGGCAAGATGTGTAATAGTCGGATATCTTTCATGCAATGGAAAACCGAGGAGGCACCACGCTGCCTCATTACTACTGACATATCGCCCTGCTTGATAAGTTTGTATTTCATTCAGAGGCTGCAACACACCTTCATTATGCAGATTGAAGATCGTCTGATCCCTCCCTGTATTGATATATTTACAAATATATTTAATTGCACAAATAGAGTTGCAGACTTCAACATTAATGTGAGCATTAAATAATTTACACAGAACGGTGAATATGGCACAACCCAGCTATTATCAAAAGTCTTGGCTACCCCACTGAGTTTCAATCGTAACTCTTTTATCACCATCTTCGGGTGCTCTTCGTCTGTATAAAGGGTAACCCTTATCATCGTGCTCTGTTTTCCCTAGTGGCTCCCGGGGGAACTTTTCCCCACATTTGCCATTTTTCATGCAAGGTGATGCTGGATTGCGAGCTCCACAGGGATCATGAATCATGTTTTTGATTATGATCTCGTACAAATTCTTATCTAGTTCTGGATCCAGGATTTCAATAATCTTATCCATTTGGTTGGATCGTAGATTATGTTTTAACCAAATAAGAATGTGCACATGTGGCAGACCTCGTTTCTGCCACTCAATAGAGTACATGTGGCACTGGACGTTTCCAAATACTTTTCCTTTTGTTATTACATTAATGATCTTTTGAACTTTTAAATGAACCACGCAGGGAATTATGTCATGTCTGTCAGTGGCTCTTTGTCCGAGCATAAACTTTTCTGTTATTTCTTTTTATGAAGGATTACAGGTAAAACTTACAAATAGCTCAGGCCTACCATAACTGCATACGTAGGCGAAAGCGTCTTGTGTGTATTCATGCAGATAGCGGGGTTTGTTCACAAAAGTGGAGGTAAGAATAACCATCTTATCTAAGTTGTTGGGGCTAATATTACCATCTGTGCTAATTTCATCTTGTAGGTGAATATCATTTTCAACTCGTAGTTGTGTCCGGTTTAAAGAAATGTTACGAAGGCATAAAAATAAATAATCATAAATAAATAAATAATAATTAATTGTCAAATAATTTTAACAAAGTGCATAAACCACATTTTCATTATTGTCACTTAATAAACACACCAAAATGTTAATTCACACATATCTTGGGAAATTTTGAATAAAGAACTCTGATTTTTTGTATGTATGCTTAGAAATACATCTTCTTTAAGGTGATGACAAAAATTTTATAGGTTATAATTCAAAAAATTTATAAAAATTATTTTAAAAAAATCATAAAAAATGGACTAATTTTATTTGGAATAAATCTAAATTTTGAAATATTAAAATAATAATCAAACAAATTTAATAAAAACGAGATATTAATAAATATATAGAAATTCAATTAACATTGAGGAGCTAAAATTTTGAGAGCTAATTTTTTTAAAAACTACTCGTGCGATTTTTACAAAACTTAGCAGTTTGCATAATTTGAGTCTTCGAAATACAGAAAAAAATTGACTTGCCTTTTAAAAAAAAGTCCGATTTTGTGTCAAAATACCTATATTAGAAGAATGCTATATATAAATCTAATACATACCATAAGTCGAGCTTTTGAGACATGAAAAACACAAGCTGAATTTCGTCAATCGGCCCAGTAGAACAAGAGATATAGAACTGTCTTTTTTTTTTCTTTTTTTTCCAGTGCTTTTTTAACCTCTTCTTGATAAGGTTATATCAGATTTGGGTTGGAATGCGCTTTAGCCCACTGCTTGGCGGCGATTGTTTTTGAATGAGCAATAAACGCGCCAACATGGGTAACTCCGTATATCCGTCAACATGGCTGACTGTTTGTACGTTGCCTACATTGTGCAATTCGCTGAAGTTTTTTTTAAGTTAAAAAGGAACGCTGTGCACATGGGATTTTCTTGTAATTTATTTTTGTTATTTTAGCTTATTTTGTTCATTTGTGTACGTTGCCTACATTGTGCAATTCGCAGATGTTTTTTTCAAGTTAAAACGGAACGGTGTATACATGGTATCATTTGTAATTTTAATGCCCTTTTAAAAAAAATTCGTTCTTTCTTCGATGCCATTTTGGTTACGTTTTCGCGGAGCGTGTCGGGAAGGTTATGTAACGGCATAAAATGTGTAAGTATTACAACATAAAAT
The DNA here is from genome assembly GCA_000611955.2 of Stegodyphus mimosarum. Classification (NCBI taxonomy): domain Eukaryota; kingdom Metazoa; phylum Arthropoda; class Arachnida; order Araneae; family Eresidae; genus Stegodyphus; species Stegodyphus mimosarum. The sequence goes on from KK118861.1 coordinate 872,774, forward strand.
GTAAATAATTAATTTAAACCTAACTGACAAACATTTTAATGATCATAATGTTCGTTTTGCATATTATTTTATTATCTTTTCGTGGCAACAGTTTCCATACTAATTTATGCTTTAGAATTCTATGTTTTGTTTACAACAGGTTTCCGCGGAGCATGTCGGGAAGGTTGCAATTGCAAAGATGTTTTGCAGAAACGCGCCAAATTGGCGATTTTCAAAACATCGCCAAGCAGTGGGCTAAAGCGCATTTTCACCCAGATTTGCTTACATTCCTCTTCCAATGTACTTATTTAAGCAATTTTTATATTTTTTTGGGGGTGGGTTGTATTTCTTTCATTCTTTTCACTTTGGTTTATATTACATATTTGTAGAAAATTTTGAAATTTACTGGTATTGAATTTCACTTCTTTAGGTCTTTGTGGAATTGGTTCTAAATTTCTTCCCTTTTGTCTATATTGATTAATTTTCAGCAACATAATGCATGGAAGTAACTTGCAAAAATTTTCTTTTTAAATAAAAATTTCTGATACTATCTATCTATCTATGTATATAAATATAGATAAAAAGTAAGAAATTTCGAACCAGTTTTACAGGATCCAAAAGAAGTGATTTTCAATACCGATACATTTCAAAATATCCTATAAATATGCAAAATAAGAATTAAAGGAATGAGAAATGGAAGCCTAAACATTACAAAAACCAGAGGGAAAAAAAAAGAAAAAATACAAAAGACAAGGAATTCAATCAAATCTGATACAACATTATCAAGAGGATATATTACACTCAGTTACAATACCCTTTCAGGGTTCGTACACATTTCTGCACATCAAAATTAAGTACTATTAAGGACTTTTAAGGACCATTAAAGAAAAAAATTAAGGACCTATCAGCAAATTGGAACTGCATAAATTCAATTAAAGCCCATGCCTGAACTTCACTTTCGTTATATCAACCTAATAAAAAATAGATCCGTAAATAGGATGCACTATTATTAACTAGCTGTAAGGAATACATTTTATAGTAATTTTTACATTTTTGTGTCGTATCTTGTGACTATATGAAAGGCTCGATATAGAGATAACTTTTAAAGGTGAGCAATTAGTTACCAATAATTGAATTTGGTAGTTAGATACCCTTAGGTAGCAGATATTATAGATTTACCCGGCCACTATTAAATTTTTTTTAAATATTTGATGAAAATCACAGTCTAATAACATTTCACAGTTTAAAATACATGTAATTTATGACACTGATTCTTAAACGACATCAGGATAATAATATATTAAAAGCTACAACACGTTTGTGTTTTACAGCAACAATACTCAACAAAATATTTATGCGTCTTTTTAATTAGAAGCCTTCACGGATATTATGGTTAATTTATATCAATTTCCTTCTCTTTAAGCACCTTTTCTGACAATGAGCAATTTGTTTAAATAAGCAAACTAATGTTCGCGTTAGTTTCTGCTTCATCTCCTAACTTGTCAATATCTCGACATTATACCTATGAGGTTTTATATGATCTGGTAAAAGTTAAATAGTGCAAAACTCTAGATATACATGAAGCAAATTATCGTCAATTTCATGTCTGAAAGTAACTATAAAGTCAGATAAAAGTTAGAGTAAACCTCTTTATTTAAACAGAACTTAGAATATAAGTGCGTGTTCTTATGCTAGCAGAATGAACTACAGCTCGTGGCGATGTAACTAAACAGGAAGAGTCATTCAAATTATGGACTAGCACTCAAAGACAACACAATTTAATTTAATCTAAGCTGGCTCAGTAACTCATAATCGTAACAGATTCAAATATCGGTAATGATAACGCAAAGCTGAATAATTAATTACAAATTATCACAGCTGGCAGAAACTAATGCAGCGTGCGAGCAGAAGCCAGAAACACTCTCTGTCTTACAATACAAAAACCTCAGTTTAAATACTATCTAAATGATTTGCATTCTGGTGAGAAAAAGAAGTGAGAAGCTATAGACAGGCTGAAATTATAAACAAATGGCTAATTTATGTAATACTAACTGTACATATATTTAAAGAATAATTTTCTTTCTCTTTATGCACTCAGTTTCTTTTCTCAATAAGTTTCCTCTGCATTTCAGAATTTTTGGATTTATTTAAAGATTTCTGTTATTCTAAAACCACATGTATTTAAAATATATACTGCTAATTTTATTCCTTAAATAATATGAACACTGAGAGTAAATATGAAATGATACATGGTCAGAGCCGGTGTGGCAGAACTTTTAGAATTTTAGTGATGCACAGAGCAATAAAATATAGAAATAGCAAAACTTTTAGAATTTAGGAAAGGCACCGGGGGCAGAATTTAGGACCCTTAACAGACTTCATCAAATACAAAAATGCCTAACGCCAACCCTGCGTGTCATGCACTGAGATATATAAAATACATATGATAATCTTTTTAATTGTTAGTATTCAATTCTTTTTAAAAGAAAATTCCTTTCTGTAGATACGTGTCCATGTGCCAGCATTAGAAGCATTACTGACATTTTCCATACTTCTGCTTAGGGGAAAAAAAAGGGGGGGAATAATCATGTTAAGAAAAAAATTTCTAGGATCAGAAGTAAAACATTGAAATATTAGGTTTTCATTGTTCTCCCAAAAATTCTTCAAAGATTAAGCAATTCATCACAGACATTCTGTAAAATACATCCATTACGAGTTAATACTATGAAAACATTTTTCATTTTGTCACATTTTTCTGGAATCTTCTAGAATCTTAGATCTATAAATCTTGCCTTCAAATCCTTCTAAACTTTCCAAAGTGCAATGTCTAAAATCCGAAAGAAAGA
>KK118861.1:875620-887036 GCA_000611955.2 Stegodyphus mimosarum
ATTTGAAAAAAAAAAATCACACACACGCGCAAAAAAATTAAATGAATTTTATAGAGGAAACGGATGCACATTCTAAAAGTTCTGAATATTCTGTGACAATTACATGGGGAAAAATTCTTACCATTTAAAAAATAAAAAAGAAGACATTTTAAAATAATTACACAGCTATTTTGCTTTCGCTAAGAACTGTTTTGTAAATTATGCTTTTTAATATTTATTAGCTTGTTTATTTTCGGATTCAAAATGTTGTAATAATAAGTTGAAAAAATGAAAAGAAATATCACTTTACATTTTAACAGGAAAAAAAAATGTTTTATTTCAATGTTATTTCTTAAATATAGTTTCAATATATTACCTTTAATTTGACGAAATTTATTAATGCTACAGTGTGTTGAAAAATTCACAAATCTCCGAATTAAACATTTTGTACAGAAATTGCTCTTAAAATCGCCAAAATGTTGATAAGTAGCAAATTTAGAACCATTTAATAAAAGAATTCAAATCACCAAAAAGGTAAGGTTGTTTAAGAGCTCTTCATTAGAAAAAAGAAACAATTTCGAAATGCCTATGTTTCATTTCTTGCCTAAGAACTCGAGTATCGCACCATTTACATTAGAAGTAGGAACAAATTCAAATAATAACCATATTTGTCAGTGAATCACCAAAAATATTCCTCGAAAACGCTAATTTGCACTTGAAATGGCAGTCGTAAAAATGGACCGAAATTTTAGATGATTAAAATTAAGGACCTTCTACTGATTTTGGACAAAATTAAGGACTTGTAAGGACCAAAAATCGATTCTAAAAAACCTAAGGACTCTTAAGGACCGTACGAACCCTGCCTTTCCAATAGAAAACCACTATGTTACTGTATTCAGAATTAGCTGATGAATTTATTTAGAAGTCAAACAACAAAAATCAGCATTATATTTGCAAATTTTCACACAACTAGTTTCGGTGGTTTTATTGAACCATCATCCTCTGCTGACAAAGTGTAAATGAAACTAGTCCTGTGAAAATTTTCCAGTATAATGCTGATTCTTGCTATTTGACTTCTAAATTAATACTTGTTTGGTATGTTATTCTATTTTAATTAGCTAACGAACTATTTTCAATTATCACAGTTTATCTGAAAATTCTGAAGTCCTCCCCCATTTCAAATCAAGCAAAAGGATTTAATTAGACATTTTTTACTAATTTAAACTGAAATAAAATAGAAATACAAAAATTCAAAATAAAAATACAAACTGAGACTATGAATTTAAAACTTACTCAAAGTACAAAGACGCAATCTGATAGTGAAAAATATTAAACACATCCAAATGACAAAAATCCCAAATCTGAATAAAGTAAATAATATAAAGCATATTTTTTCACAGAATGTAAGATTAAAATAGAAAATAATTAAAATTAAGAGAAAAAAATCTACTAGAAAATTTTGTGATACTATAGCAAAGATTTTTATAGAAGAGAGGTTTCAATTGATTCCAATGTTCCTCCTCCTGACGAAGTAGCATTGAAGTTGATTGAATACCTCTTTTATTATGTTCATTTTTCTCTAAATTTCATTGATATTTTGAAAAGTTTTGGTTTTAACATTTATTAAATTCTTTATTGCACTTATTTGAAATTTATTACTTGTGAATTTCAATTTTTGGTCTTTGCGAAAAATTAGTTCTAAATTTCTTACTTTATGTCATTACTGATAATTTTTCAGCAACTTAATGCGTGAAAAAATCTAGACATGATTGTGTTTTATTTTAAAAAATTGTTTTGTAATTATTTATATATATATATATATATACAGATGGTATGGATAATTTAAAGATTTCTTTAAAAAAAATATGAGAATACATTAGTTACAATGCTACAAAGCAAACATTTGCTTACGTTGCAGCGTATCTGTACTAAAAGAAAATATTATAAACACACTGACCGAAGAAAAACAGTAAGCACAATTTATATGCATTAAAAGCTGTTCAAGAAACGCTGAAATCTTCAGATACTGTGTTTAGATATACTTCCTTTCTGTTATTCAATAACTTGAGAAATCGCGCATACAATAATATATTAACGTTGTATTTCTTTTGATTTTGGACAGTACTTTCAAATATAAACTACAAAGCGAAAATTCAACGATGAAATATTAAGTTCTAATATACTATTTAACCAACAACCGTTTTAAATTAAATGTTTTTTAAAATATAGACACTTACATTTTCATGGACTCTTTTAGAAGATCCATCAGATTTTGGTATAACTAAGCCATCAACTGTGAAAAAAACTGCAACAAGGAACAAATTTTGGATTAAAATATTCATTTTTGAATGTATGTACATTGACTTGATAACACAGACTAGACCGTAAGAGTAATTCCGGGTGTGAAAAGAGACAATTTAAAAAGAAAATAAATAAGTAAAAAATTGACGGACAATCACCCACACAAATTCCATTCAGTAATGTTTTTCATATGTTCAGCAGACGACCATCCGAAGCGACATCTATACTTCATAGAGCTGAAGCAATCCGCATGTATTAGTTACTGAGTAACGGGTACATTGGTTGACTCAAAGTACTGAATCGGTACTCACAAATTCTCTTCGTTACTCGCATTTGGCGTACGATGAGGTTTATTCGGATTGCTATTAACGAATACGAATGATGCGATTGCTGACAATACGTGTGCGTCACAATGCGCGCATATTGTTTATTGATAATTTAAAATTTTTTTTCGGGCAAACTCTTGTTTATTTTATGCCTTTTAGCTGAAATATTACTTAGTTGTTGATAATTAAGAAGATGAGTAATTTTGACAGTGTAAAGCGTTATTTTGTACTTGTTTTGGTTTACATTAATATTTACAGTGCATATTATGTTTGTAACTATAAATGTAACGCTGTAAATTGAAAATTTGGAAAATTTAGATGATTATTGATTCTTTCTTGAGCGTCCCATAGTGAGATTTTATTGATTTGAAATATTTGTACACTGCATTTAGGTACCGGGTGCGTCATAAATTCGTGCAAAGTTAAAAAATTAGTAATAAAAGAAGGCATGCACACAAAAATTTCTGTTTGCAATATGGTAAGACATTGGATTTTTTTCCATACAAAAAAAAAAAAAATTTCCAAAAGTAACCGACAGAGGGAGCTCACACATCATACTGAGACGTTTTATTCAAATCACGCAAACAGAAACAGGAAATCAAACAGATCACAATAACATGACACTATGCATTTATTTTATAGTAACAGATATTAAACATTACCAACACCACAAGGTAATAGGCAAGTGAGGCGCGTCACTACGCCCATTACAACCGAGTGTAGAAAGTCGCCGTCGATGGTAGCGAACGTCAGTCGAATGACATTTTTCAGTTCCACCAGTGTGGTTGAGAAGCCCCGGTACACACGAGACCTTAAGTACCCCACAACCAAAAATCTGTCGGGGTCAAGTCTGCTGATCTTGAGAGCCACTGAATCTTACAACCGCAACTTATCACTCGGTCTTCGGTCAAAGATTCCAAAAGGAACGTCTTGACGTCACGTGCAATGTGGAGCGGGGCCCATCCTGCATGAGGTAAGGCATGTCTTTCCTGCAATGCAACGTGGTCACGTAAAAGCGTGAGATATCCTGCTGCACTGACTGTACAGGTTTTCACGCCGGATACTGGACAGGGCTCTTAAAAAAAGAAAGGACCCAGAATAAAAGACGCTGTGAAGCCATACCAAACAGTCACATGAGGAGAATGCAGTAGCTGACTTTGGTATTCACGAGGGTTGGACGTCTCCCAAATACGACTGTTTTGCTTATTGAGGTCACCATGCAGTGAAAAGTGAGCTTCATTCGTCCACATGACGTTCAGCTGATATGCTAATTTTTCGACTTCGTCCTTAATTTTTGCACACCAGTGTATGTACAGATTACATTTTAGAAGAAATAAAACATTTTCGCTTAAGTAGAGCGCACTAAGCAGCATCCGCTGTCTTCTCTTCCACATACCAATCTCACTTTACTCCCACCTGCGACCAGGGGGGCAGTCCGCTCCCCTCTTCCGGTCGAGGCGAGAAGAGTTCTGTATCCCTTCTTTGAGGGTGGGTAACCAAGTGTTCTTTAGAACAAGGAGACGTTACAATATAAATAATATCCATCTTCCTTATTGGCTTTTATTTTCGCAGTCACTAGTTGTAGTCAGGGCGTAACATTTAAAAATTGGAAGTGCTGGAGCCCTACGGAAGGCCACCAGGAAAGATGAAAAAAAAAAGGAAAAAGATAAATAAAATGCGTATTACAGTAATAAAATAATTAGCAACTAGAACATTAAATTAATTATTATTAAAATTCAATAAAAATGTAAAGACAAATAAAAATTTAATTAATTCTAAAATTAATGATGAATAGCTAAGTAAAATGTCCGACATCGTTTTGCTTGGAGACTGTGTCTGAAATTGTAATTTCTTAAAAACAAAAATTAAACATTAGCTAAATTTAGGCTCTGGATGAGCAGATAATGTACTGTTTACCAGAGTATGGATAGAAATTTGGTTATGTAGTCCATTCTTCTAAAATCCCGTTTCGTCCAATTTTTCTCTCCTCGCCTGTCACCTGCAGAAGAATGCTTCTACCCACTGTCCTCCTATTCTCCGAGACTTAGTATCATTTCATCCTCAGCTCAAAAAAGTGCTGTTTCGTCGCTAGCTTTTCCAGTCAATTCCCTTTTTTTCGTTTTGGTTTCTGTTTATTTCGTTACGGCAAAACACACTAGGGCTATCTACCTAAGGGCAAGGCTCCTCTTTTCCCAGGCTGAATCACCAACTTTTCCCTCTTGGCGAGAAAGGGATAGCACTGCCAGTTTTGGAGCATTTATCGCAGATACTGGCTAAATGTCCCCTGTTTTTTAAAAACTGATTTTATAGACGCGCGGGATTTCGCGCATATAAAATTTTTCGACAGGTTATTATTTCTTGAATAGTACATAGACGTTTTCACTTGAATAAAAACTTCAGGTATATTTTGTAAAACATATTCAAAATAACTTATGCTTTAGATGTTTTAGTTTAGTTAGCAGAGTGAAATAAATAAGATCTGAATAAAAACGTTCAATAATATCAAATAGGGAAATAGTGAAAGTGTAGAGTGCGCAAAAAAGTTTATATTAATGATATCTTAACAAACATTTCATTAAAAACACTGTAAATTCGTACTCAAAAAATAACTTTAGGATATATTGTCAATGAAATATGAGGTAAAACAAGCTTTCAGTCACTTTCGTTTATGGAAATAATTGTTCAAGACTCTGAAGAAACACTTTTCTTTTAAATGTATGAAATATTTCATAATATATATGGAAGAAGAAAGTACAGCATTTTGAATTCAGAAGCCTATGTAGGCAATTTCTTATTTAAGGACGACAACACGAAATAACGCTTCTAAAAATATTATTTATAATGCATAAAAATGTGTTTTCTAATACAGATCAGTAATAACTGTTTATCAGTGTAATGAGGATTTAATTTGATAAGATTAAATTCTTTTGACTTACTGAATTCATGAAATGATTTGATTTGGTCTTTGAAATTCATCATTACAGGAAGATTTATTTGATTGTTACGCATGCATTAAAAACACCACATTTATTTTACGAAAAATGCACTTCCAGAGTTTTCACAAATGTATTGTGCTTATTTGAATTTTCTGTCTTCATTTGTATATTTTTCCTCTATTGCCAAATTGAATAATACTGTGATTACAAATATATAGTATTTACACAATCTTTGCAATTATTGAAAGCAAATTATGTATATTTTGGACCACAGTATTTAGTTTATTCTATTGACTTCAGACCTCAATGTCAATATTCTGGAAATAATTTAGCCAAGAAACGGTTAGGGAGCCACGCATAAACAACTCATCTAACTTTTCAACAATAGTCATTTTAAAACAAGCAAAAAAATTAGAAGTAACGTCAACAACATTCAAACTCATTATGTTACATATATCTTTGACAAACATTCGTATTTTAACTTGCGTTTCTAAATTATTACTCTCAAATTATTATTTATTTTCTAATAAATTTCAATACGCTAATGATGTTCATATTACATTACTATAATTTTAGCAATTAGCATAAAATCTACGTATCAAATTAGAAGCGAAATTTCTCCTCCACATTCAAAACATCAACGTTGGTGATGGTTGGGGACGGGTGCATTAACTCTAAACCAATTTAATTATAGATATTATGACAGAAGTTAGCAGATACTTAGGTTATTCTACACAAAAATTTCACTTTACATGTACATTATAAACATTTGAGAAGACATAAATTCTAAATGAAGGAGTAAATAATATTATGTTTATTGAGCAATGTTGAACACTTGAAGCAGGTTCCTTTTTATCCCTTCGGCAATTATATACCTACACTTTTCTTTTTTCTTCATTTTTAGGAAATGTTACTAATATATAACCATTCCGTGAATGATTTAAGCAAATAATAGCTGCACATCGGCCCATATTACACAAAAAAACACGAGAAATTGTTGCACCACTTGTCAGGACTGAGTGTTCTGTGCATGTGCTTGGCAAACATTTTGAAGTAACTCCTTAAAGTCCTAAAGTCCTGATCTGGAACAGGGAGCTTAAATTAGCTATGTTCTGCTGTAGATACTATGATATACGTGGTATAATAACTGCACTTGGAAGGGATTTAAAATCCTCTTTTATTAAATCAATGTTATTTACAATTCACTTCCCAACTCGGGAGGGATACAGAAAGTAAAAGACCACACTTGGGCCTAAATTTACAATCAGATAAATTTAAACTAAAACTAAATAGAAATTTAGTTGATCTTCGCTCACAGAGCTCTTCGCGGAGTTGGCCTCTAACTAAATGGTGCGTAGCAAGAAGTACTAATACTAGCGCACTTGGATTTATTTCAATAAGTAATCACATAGTAAGCACTATGGCTTATAATTTAGCTGCTAGCTGGTCAGGCGAACGTCGAACAGAATGACCGTGATATGAGACTAAAAGCTCTCTCACACTGAGAGGTTTCTACCTCTGGTTTAAATAGCACTTGGCTCTACTTCAAATTAGCATAAGCTGAAAACACGCGCTTCTTCTGACGGGAAGTTGAAACTGAGAAGAGATAGAAAGATTTAAATTAAAATATAACTTTTGTTAGTTTAACTAAAACCTTACACACTAACTATGCAGCCGCCATTAACATTATCACTTGGACTCCCAAATGGCGGATGATTCAGCATGGTCTAGAGGAGCCTTACCTAAAGGAAGAGATGCCTTCGTGGAGGACTTTTTAAGGGAAACTGCCTCGTATACTCCCTACACATGGAGAAAACCACGAAAACGATCATGCAGCCAGCCCGTTCGCCGGGATTCGAGCCCTGGACCGAACTACCAGCGTTCAGCGACTTTACCGCCTAGCTGCTGATTGGCCCACATACCTACAAGAAAAAGTAATGATTTATGCTGAACAAATATTCTGAAAAGGAAGTTCATTTTTTTTAATATCATTTACATACGTTGTGTCGAAATAATATTTGTAATCAAAGATATTCTTTGTATTCGGACAAATTTATTGTGTACTTATAAATTATTATTATAACAATGTACGGAATTATATAAGTTGAGAAAAGGTTCCGAAAAAGAGAATTTTAATTTTTAATATTTTTCAAAAAGAGACATCATATTCAGTTTCCAATTAATTTAAATCTATGCTGAAATAAAAATGTAATAGAGAATTTATTCTTTGTATTTTTTTATTGTATATATAGGATTTACCATTATTACGTGTGTGTGTCTGTCTCAAAGTAAATAATTCAGTTATGTACAATAAAAATGATAAGAAAACAATTAAGCTTACATAACAGCTAATTGCGAAAGAAAAATTAGAGTCATCAATCTCTCTTAATATAAAGAGCCATTTTTAAATTGACATTAAACTACATTAATTCCATTATTTACTACAGAATAATTTCAGCGAATCATCTGTTGACGACATCTCTAAGAGGTCACTTTCTAAAAGACACCAGTATTTTTGAGAACATAAACAAACATCACCTTTTTAAGACCACCACATATAAAATCCTCTGAAAGCATGAACGGTTAGAGAGGATTAAAGAGGACCCTTTACTTTTAATAAAAAATGTAACATTAATCTTAATCATACATTTTTTTTTGTGTCAAAGTAGTGATACCGTGCTTCTGTTGCTTTAGAAATGCATGAAATTAAAAAGAATAGATACTACACTCACGTTTGTGAAAATTGCAACACCAAGAAGGAATCGTCATAATTGAATGCAATTTAATACACAGTTGAGTGGTAGTGGTACAAATAAATGATTAAATGTTCAAAGCAAACAAACAAGAACAAGAGATCAGAATCAGTATTTTGTGTGGCCACCACGCGCCGCAATAAGTGCTGCTACACGACGTGGCATGGAGTCAAACAAAGTTTGAATGTCTGACTGAGGAAGAGCATTCCATATCGTTTGTACGCGTACCCAAAGTTCGTCTGCAGACGCAACAGGACGAGGATCACGAGCAAGACGCCGACCAATGACATCCCACACATGTTCAATTGGCGACATATCCGGGGAACACGCAGGCCAAGGAAGAAGCTGTACCTGCTGCGCTGCAAAGAAGGATTTAACAATCCGAGCAGTATGAGGGCGGGCATTGTCCTGTTGAAATACAGCGCCTGGCAAGCTTTGAAGGAAGGGAACAGCTTCGGGCTGTAGAACTTCACGGATATACCGGTTGCTGTTCAGATTGCCCACAATTCGTAGCAATTGAGATCGTCTATGATATGCTATGGCGCCCCAGACCATAACTCCGGGTGTTCGTCCACTGTGGCGTTCGATAATGCACTCCGGAAGGTGGCGTTCACCGGCATAGCGTCTGACACGAATGCGGCCATCATGGTACCACAAATTAAAGCGGGATTCGTCAGAAAACACGACATGCTGCCAATCAGCACGCCAGTCTCTATGCTGATTGGCCCATTGTAGCCGCAGGCGGCGATGGTCGTGCGTTAGGGGGATCCTGTATAAAGGAGTCCGTGCGCGCAGTCCACACTGCAGCAGACGTCTACGAATTGATGAAGCACACAATGAAACACCTGTAGCTATTGACCACAGTGCTGCCAATTGTCTAGAGGAAGCTGTACGGTCCGTCCGCGCCATGCGGACCAGGTGTCTATCATCGCGAGCTGACGTCACATTTCGGGGTCCACTCCCGGATTTCCGAGTTGTCCGACACTCGTCCGTCCACTGCTTCCAAACGCGCATCACTGTGCTGCTGTTACGCTGCACACGAGAGGCTACTGCACGATACGACAATCCAGCTTCACGAAGGCCGATGATTCTCCCTCGTTCAAACTCTGTAAGTTGTTCAAATCTCGCTCTCTTTCGTCGACGAGGCATAAGTACAGATTGAGTTAACGTTTACCACTAGCAGATAACCACCGATAACCATACACGCCTCGCTACAGCCGTCTATTTATTGGGATCCATCAGCCGTTCAGAGGGCGCTGCTCAGCATACGCATGCGCTACGGATTTGCAATTCTAATCATTTGCATATCATGCGCTACTTTGCATTTCCTGAAAATTTCAGCTCACTCGCGTAAGTCCTTCATGGTGTTGCAATTTTCAGAAACGTGAGTGTATATAACAAAAATGTTATTGCATTCAGATACACACCTTTTGAGCACGTTTGAAATTCATAGTTCTGCTCAGCAGAATTTGTCTACATAAAATATTAAAAGGTATTAGTATTAGAAATCAAAAGCTAAGTATAAACAGCCATCTCCTCTAAACCATTTTAATTAAAGTAAACATATGTTCGCCTTATCCTAAAGTGAATGAAAAAGGAAAGAGGGAATTAGTGGAGAGGAATTAGTGGTGAAAAAGGAAAGAGGGAATTACTGCGGATTAAACGACACTTTTTCGAGCTGGAAATGAAACGAGAAAGGGCGAAACGGTACTAAGTCAATAAGACGGGATCTTGTACCTTATTATTTTAACTATGCATCATAAATTTAAGAATTAATTAAATTTTTATTTGCCTTTACATTGTTACTGAATTTTAATTATAAGTATTTTATATTTCAGTTGTTAATTATTATGTAATTTTAATTATTTTAATCACTAATTTTTCATTATTTTAATTATTAAGTATTTTAATAACTAATTTTTATTATTATTTTAACTACTAATTATATTATTATTCTAATATTTATTAATCCAAAGCAGCAATTTGCCCAGAACAACTATTAATTTTGTTTTGGCATTTTGCGTTGATTAACAGCAATCGTTGTTTCACTTTTTAAACTTCTGCCACCAAATATTATCGCCTTGTATTGTATTTAAAGAAATTAAATAATGAAGAATCTGCATAAATGAATGTATGTTTCTCTCATTGTGATAAAATATCGGTACCTAGAGCTATCAAATTTTGAATAACGTAATCCTCCAGCGAATATGGGCATCTGGAAGCCAAAATCTGAAATTTGTTAATCAAAAATTCGTTGAAGTTTTAAAAAATAGGAAATCGATAATAAAACAAACTCAAGAATTTGAAAGCGAGCAATGGCAACGTTGCACAGAAAAAAACATTTTGATCTCCATCGGAAATTCTAAAGATATGCTCATTTAAAAATATTTTGCGATACTGCTCTTGAACTGAATTTTTTGTTTTAAGTGAAAAGAACATGATATTTATTAAATAAAGGTAACACAGAAAATGTTAAAAAAACGTTCCTTTGGACGTAATTTAAAATCTGAAACCTTTCAGATTTTCTTTTTTTTATTTTATTATTTTTTCCTACTTTCCTGACGACCTTCTGTCAGGAAAGTAGTCGTCCCTAAGGAGTGTCACACGCGCTTCTGATTTTAGAAATTAAGAATATAGTAATAATTAAGATAATTTTAGAAAACAGAAAAGTAAATATTTAAAAATATTTATAATCTGATCAGTGTACCACAAAATAATATTCAAAACAAAGTACCCAAAAAATGCGAAGCTAAAGTCCCTATTGCAGCACTGCTTTTTTGATTGGCTGAATTTCTTCAGCTTCCGGAGGAGGGGGTTAGCCACTCATGTGATTCAAGGCGATGCCACGCTTCATACTAGTACTCGATTCTTAGCAACGACTAACGATGCGATAGTAACAAGTACTGGTTCGTTGAGTAACGAACACATACGGGTACACAATTTCTCGTTACTTTTGCAACACTAATGCTTCACAGTAGCGCAGAGCTTCGTACATTGTTTCTAAAAACTATTTATCTTTTGCCAAGTGGCAACTCAATTTTTTTTCAGATCTTAAAAAATAGTAAAAAGCAAAATGTTGTTTAAGTTCTCTAATCCGTTATCTGTTTACACAGTTAAAAGG
>KK118861.1:887126-907843 GCA_000611955.2 Stegodyphus mimosarum
ATATATTTTATTATTCCCGTGACTAATGACAGCCGGACAAGATAATGAAAATAAAAGCGGTACTTTAACGCCGGTTATCGCTTGGGTTAGCAATAAAATTGCACTTTTTTTACTTCCTTATACAAAAAGAAAGTAATGTAATAGCGAAAAATTTCGGGTATCATATTTCAACAAAATGTCTATTTTGGTCCCTATCGAACGCAATTTAACGATGCTTTTAAGTGACATCCATACGTAAGGACAGAATAAAGGATTCTTTTCCCCCCAAAAATTGTAAAACTGATCTAAAATGGATTCTGAAGAGATTTTTCGGTGGCGTTTGTGAGTACGTACGTATGTCGCGAAGTGAGAACTGAATTAATTGAATGAGAATTACTGTTTCGTCTGAGAAAAACTGTTTTTTTTTTTGTTTAATTTCTTTTATGCATCGTTTTAGATTTGAATAGAACGTGTGGCAACAATTAGATAATTCTTCAGATGACATACAAAATTTTTGTGCATTATAAAAATGAATGAGATGTAACGCTGTTAAGGTGCCTACGTTAAAAAGACGTAGTACGCATCTACACTGGTGTGCAAAAATTAAGGGCGAAGTCGAAAAATTAGCATATCAGCTGAACGAAGAGGCAGAGCGGACAGAAAGACCAATCAGGAGATTAAGTAGGGTGATGTACGGTAGCACATGCGCAGATATGCAGGTAGACGTAATGGGGGAGTGTCTGAGTAGTATAAAGCATGTTGTCACTGTACGATCAGTATTTCTGGCAAAGAGATTGCACGCCGTATAGCAGTTAAAATCACACCGAGTTGCTGCCTCAGCGAGAAATGGCGAATAATCAATCTGTTAGACGACATCTGGATGCTTTTACCCGAGGTCGAATCATAGGGAAGTTGGAGGAAGGCCGCAGTGGGATAAGTGTGGCTGCAGAGTTACATCGTTTCACGAATTTGGAGACAATTTCAAACTACAGGAACAGCTATTCGGGGTTTAGTAGTGGTCGTCCCCGAGGAACCACACTCGCAGATGACCGGTATATTGCCTTATAGGCCAGAAGAAACAGGCGACAGACAGCGGGAGAAATCGCTAGACACACGACACAGGCGACTGGACGACCGATATCGCGTTTTACCGTGGCCAGAAGACTGCACGGTGGTGGTCTGTTTGCACGACGCCCTGTACGGTGTATATCTCTAACGCCTGCCCATCGGAGAAGGCGTTCTCTGTGGTGCCGGGAACACCGGAATTGGAGAGAGACAATGAATGGGGACGAGTACTCTTTACAGATAAGAGCAGATTTAGTCTGAGTTCAGATTCTAGACACATACGCATCTGGAAAGAGCGGGGAACACGCAATAACCCCTTCAACATCATCAAAAGGGACTGTTTTGGAGGTCGCGGAGTTCTGGTTCGAGCAGACATAATGCTTGGTAGCCGGATCGACCTTCATATCTCCCAAGGAGGTTCTTCACCTGGGACTGCTATTGTAACGAGGTTCTTCTTCCTTACATGCGTCTTTTCACAAGGGCTATGGTTCCTCAGTTCCTCTTCATGGACGACAACGCTCCACCTCATCGCACAGTTACTGTCGAAGAGCTGTTGGAGAGTGAAGATATTGAACACATGGATTGGTCGGCAAGGTCTCTGGATCTATATCCCGTCAAGCATGTACGGAACTTACTAGGGAGACCCGTGGCAGCACGTAACTTATCGCCAGTAACGATTCCGAAACTGCGATTGGTGCTAGAAGAGGATGGAGCAGCAGTGTCTCAACAGCTCATTAACAACCACATATCCAGCATGCACAAATGATGTGAAACCTGCCTAGCAGTCAGGGGAGATCATATCCCCTATTAAAGACCGGATGTTTCTTGCTGGACACCCATCACAGCGATGTTTCGGCCTTCAGTCGCATTGCGCTCCATGCTACGTTTTCAATAAAGCTTCTTTTTATCCCTCTGATTTCTTATTTAGTAAGTGTTGCTTACATTACTCACATCCTTACGTATTGGGGATCTTACGGTATTAAATGTGTTGATTTGGAAAGCTTTTGTACAAAGTTATATTGAAAATCCTTAATTTTTGCACACCAGTGTATATCTGCCTACGTTAAAAAGACGATTTTGGCGAAAAAAATTCGAATTTTATTTTATTGCCCAGTTTAGAGAAGCAATTTTTTAGGATTCTAAAAGTGGTTTATTTTTAAATTTATGATAATTAGAAGAAAAGATATAGCCAATTAACTGCACCAGAAGTGAAAACAGAAAGACCGGAAGTGCCATTTAAAAGGCTCAACTGAAATGTAAACAATGATGTTATCCGCGTTTTTTTTAGTACTTTTTTATCTATTTGTGTGTAAATTGCGTACAACTATTTCATTTTAATTCTAGGTACTTTTTCTTGCTTCTAGCAATAATATTTTGGCTTAATTTTTCGAACTGGGACTAACAGCATTGCGATTTTTGTTTACGTTTCTTCTACGCTTGTTCTTTGTTTTCTACACTCAAATTAGCGCTTTTTTGTTTAATTTTTATATTTAGCTCTTTAATTCCTTATTTGTTTTCCTTTGAGCATTTGTTGCATTATTTAAATTATTCTAAGCTGCCAAAAACAAGAGCTAAGAAAAGTAAAAAGCGATCTTTTTATGGTAATCACTATACAATTGGAACTCGAACTGTTTGTGGTAATGTGACAACTGCAAGCTTATCCAAATTAAAAACTTTTGAACTTACAGATGTTGTGACTGCAAACAATGCTCAAGAGTTAAGCGGAAATAGAATATTTGATGTTGCAACATTAGCTTCTATCTTTTCTATTCCCTGCTGTCCAATGTGTTTTGAAACTGGCTTGCAATCAGTAGTAGAAGATTCAAAATTTGGGCTTTGCTAAAACTTTAGCTTGAAATGCAAATGTGGATTTATAAAAGCATTTTCTTCAACTCCCAAAAATGGAAATTAAAATATTTAAAATTCTTTCTTGGTGCTTGGATTAAGACTTATTGGAAAATGTTTTACATGTGGTAAAAAGTTGTTGTTTACTTCGAACTTGGCATTCATATCAAAAGCAGTATTTAGGCAGCATGAAAGCAAATTGTTAGAAGCTATACAATATGTATCTGATCAGAACATGACAGAAGAAGAGAAATTATGACTTTAAAAGAAAAGTGCAGCTTGTGGTGTTTCTGTGGATGGTACTCGGCAGCGTCGTGGCCATATATCACTGAATGCTTGTGTGTCTGTCGTTTCTATTGACACAGGTAAAATGCTAGGTGCATATATAACATTTTTAATTTTTAATTCAGGATATCTTGGAAAACTTACTGTGTCTGAATACTTATCTATATCAATTGAACAGGAAATGAAAAATTAATTTGGAATTGATAACGAAAGAATAAAGACCTCAAAACGTCATTCGTCACTCGTTTAAAAAATAGGCGGAAAATTATTAAAAGCAAATAGAAATACAAAATTACTTATGTATGAAGATAAGGAGGCTTTGATTTACAAATGTGGAGAATTTTAAGTGTGTAAACACAACAGAACAGTTTTTCCGCTAATATGAAATCTTTAAATGCGTTTTCAGGAAAACTGATATTTTGAGTGTTTTTACATACATGAAATGTTGCTATTCAAAATGTTTTAAAGATATTTCGATGCAATTTTAGTACAGCGTTTTCTAAATTGTTTACTACGTTTTAAGCTAAAATCTAAGTTCTGTCTTTTAATCTGGTTAATTTATAAGCATTTCTATATAAAATAATAAGAAATATTTTATAGAAAACTGTTTCTTTCCATACAATTTCAATTTCACATATTTTAGTAATATCGTAAAACTTTTAGCTAACAACACAGATGAATGTTGTAGTAATATACAGTATAAGTGAAATTAAAATATATACAGTAGGAAAGAATATATGATATCTAATGTAAGTATTAAATTTTCCTAAAAATTTGCATAAAATTGCACCAATTTCAAAAATTTATGAAAATGTTCCCAAAATTTTAGTTATTTTCATGATTTGATATCAAATTTCGACTAAATAAATATATATTTAATCAGTATTCTACGTTTTTTAAAAGAAGCGCTCCGAACGTAAGCAGATATACCTTAAGTGAACCTAGCGCCAGAGTGTGGCTATGGTAAACAATTATAGTGAATTTTAAAGCGTGCATTTATTATATTGTGGTTTATGTGCTATCGACGAAGTAGATTTAATTCAATCGAATAAGTTTAAATGAAATGCAAAATGCGTATAATTTAATATTCCGTACAAGGAAGTCATGTGGTGTACACATCAGATTTTTTTTTTCTTTTGGAAACCGTATTCTGCAAGTGGAAGCATACTTTTTAAAAGCTGCAATAACGGCAAACCAAGCGAAATATGATTATCCTCAGTTCCATTGAAGCTGAATCTCATATTTTGATTAATCCAGTAAAAGACGACAAATACATTACAATTAAAGATAGGCTCATTTCTATTCTTCACGGAAAGACAATTTTTTCATCCATGGAGCTTATCAGCAAACTCCAGTGCAAGAAGCCGACACTTCAAAAACTGCTATTGTAACTTCATTTGGCCTGCTTGAATTTCTTTTTATGCGTCACAAACATTTCAGTGACTCATGAATATGGTGTTATGAGTATTAGATTTTGCGTTATGCTATTTACACGACATACTAATTGCTTCTTCTGATGAAAAATCTCAGCGTGAGCATTTATACATAGCTTTTAAAAGATTAAATGGCTACTATTTGTGTAATAATATAGCTAAAAAGTATATTTGGTACTTCAAAAATTAAATAGTTAGGTTATGAAATTTCAGATGAAGGAATTCGACCTTTTCCGACGAACTTTGATGCCATACAAAATGCACATAAACCCACGACATCCACCAACATGCGCAGGTTGTTGGGAATGGATAACTTTTATCACTGTTTCATTCCGAAATGCTTCAAACTTCACAACCTTTAACATCATTACTTAGCGGGAAATAGCAAAAACAACAAAATACCTCTAATAGGAACCGAAGGTTCTCGTGACGGATTCAGAAATTCAGAAACGCTCGTTGTCATTCTACTGTTCTTGTCCATCCCTCAAATAACGCTACAATATTTCACACAATGCGATGCATCTGATACTGCCACAGGGACTGTCATACATCAAACTGAATATGGAGAGATGCATCAATTAAGTTTCTTCTCACATTCCTTAACAGATACACAGAGAAAATACCGTGCGTATGACGAGAACATTTATCCACCTACCCAGCAGTAAACCAATTTAAGTACATATTACAAGAAAGATCTTTCATCATTTACACTGATCATAAACCTGTAGTCATTAGGTATTTTTTTGAAACAGAGACGTGAAACATGTGCAGTGCTCTCGCCGGGAGTCGAAAAAGCATGCGGAAAGGAAGGGAAAAATACTTTATATACTACCTTCTTTAAGGGGCGACTGGGCATTAGAGGACCTATTCGCCCAATTCTAGTGGTGAGGAATTATCATTTGCCACCTTTTAGTTTGGGCGCCACTGTAGAGACATGTGGGTTTTTGATGCTGGAGACCGGAAAATTGGCATTGTCCTCTATGAAACATGAACTCTGGAGCTCTCTTATACGCGTCGAGTATGCTTATAATTACACCACGAAGGCATGCGAAAAGGAGGAATTAAATATCTTATAAACCTATCACATTTGCTGTTCAACAAAATTTAGACACAGCCTCCAGACAAACAAGACAATTTAGCTAAGTTGTTGAATTTTCAACGAATATTCAATACGTCAAGGGAGAAAAAATGTTGCAGCGATGTTCTCTCCAGAATTAATACCATTTCTACACCGTCTCCAACTGATTAAGCAACTATAGCCGAATTTGAAGACTATGAAGGTTTAACAATATTGAAAAATAATCCAAGGCGGAAAACGGTTTCAATTTTTATTCCTGGAATCGAAAAATCAATCTATTGGGATGTTTCCAGCAGCAGTAACCGCCCAGACCTTCCCTCAAATTTTCATCAATAGATATTTTCATCTATTCATACTCTATCACATCTAGGGATTAGAAGCATCAGAAAAATTAACATGCGAAGATTCATTTGGCCAAATATCAATAAAGATTGTTAATTATGGTGTCGAGAACATCTATCTAAAGTTCAAAGATATATTCAGTCAGCTGTAATAGACATTAAATTTCTATCCGAACGTTTTCACATGTCCACATTGATATGTTGAACCCTTACCTACACGCCAAAGCTTCAGATATTTGCTAACGATGATTGACCGTTTTTTAAGAGTGATTGAAGCACTTTCTAGAATAGATCAGTCGGTAGAAACAGTTGCAAAATGCATATGCCATTTAAAGCGCCCCTCGTATTACTTCTGACCAAGGACAACAATCTGAAAGTAAACTTTTTGGAGCAAATATTTTGACTATCAGACCACTAGTACCACTGCATGCCATCCACAATGGAATGGATTAATTGAGCGGCAGCACAGAACTATAAAAGCTAGCTTGAAGTGCCATTTATAGCAAAACAAATCTTGGTTAGACACTTTACCATTTGTCCTTTTTGGATCACGCAGTACTGTGAAAGGAACAGGATACGCTTCAGCTGATTTCCTTTACGGAAGTCCCCTCTGTTTACCGGGAGAGTTTGTTCTCCAGATTCGTAATGTAATGCATTGAGATATTTTCCAGAGGCTGCAAAGTATTATAAGAGGCAGAAAACCTTTTGTGACACTACTAATGACAATTAACAGTCTTCATTTTAAAGCAACTTACGAATAGCTCGCATGTTTTCGCATTTGATAACGCGGCCACTTCATCTCAAATCAGTTTATCTTGGTCCTTATGTTATCAAACACCAAAATACTTACATATATTAATGGAATGGATATATAAATTAATGGAACTGTCAAAAGAATATCAATTGATATACTAAAACCATGCTTTATTCTAAATGACAACACAGAGCAATCATTGGAAATTTTCATGTCTAATGATGATGCAAGCTCACATCCACAGTGCAAACTTCCGGAGGGAATTTCCACCTACAAACGATCTCTTCGCTACTACACGCAGCGGAAGAATTGTCCTGTTTCCGCTTCATTTAAAACATTATGTCTTCTAATCGTTTGCACTCCTAATTGTTTTGTGTAGCGCCTCTTATATTGTTTCTAAAAACTATTTACCTTTTCTGAAGTGGCAACTCCATTATTTTTCAGATCTTAAAAAGTAATAAAAATGAAAATGTTATTCTTTTTTTTCCTGTTATTAAGTTCTTTAATCTTTATTTTTTTAAACCGTTAAAAGATAGTTGAAAAAAAAAAAAGATTATTTTAAATTTCCTTCAATAGTAATTCGCTGCTATTTGTTTATTTATTTTAGATTATTATTTGCAATTCCAGAAATACTATTCTTTTCTAAATGCCTTCACGATAATGAAAAACGATTTAACATAATTTTAAAGGATTGCTGGACACCGTTTAAACTTTTGAAAAATAATATCTACTGTATGTTAGTCTCAGGCTATAGCATCAATTCATATTTTTCGTTTTCCTAGATGCAAAGAAACAAATAGAATCCATTCTTAAATTACCATTCACGATTCCAGATGATTTTGATGTTTATGGGAAGCAACTGTCAAGGTTCAATATAAATATACACTCTTAGGACTCCGAGAAGTAAAGCAAATTGGACCCAAATTGATATGCATATAGGTTTCGACGGAAAACGCAAAATTTTATATTTTGGCTGCCAATGAATGAACGCTTGTCGCTACAGCGCATCTGATGTGCGCAAATGGAAATATATTTAAGAGGAGAAATTACGACTCTAGGTCATAAATTCTTCACGAATTTCATTCCGTGTTCTCTGGTAGACAGTAACTATGCCTCGCATACAGGTGCGCGAACGATATGCGCAGATGTCAGAATTTGAGAGAGGTCGTGTAGTTGGGCTCAGAAGCCGGTTGGCTTTATTGGAGAATAGCTCGACATTTGATCAGGAGCGATGCCACTATTAGACGATGTTGGCAATAATGGGTGAACCATGGCCGCACACAGCGTCAAGAAGGAAGCGGTAGGCCTAGAGAAACGACAGAACGTAAAGACCGAGCAATCGTCAGAGCGGCACTCACAGCCCCAGATGCATCATTATCATCGATTGTACGTGCAACTAAAGGCTCGTTTCCACTACTGCGTATAGGCAAATACAATGGAAATATTTAATTAATTAAATCCTGTGCTTCAGCTGGAGAAAACTGAATTTAAAGCAATTATTATAATAAGTTTTTAAAAATTGTTTTATTAAATATGTTTAGGGCATTAATACTGTCTCATGTTCATTAGTAATGAAAGTTTAGAGCTGGAAACATCCCAAAGATTTTAAATTCGTATTATATTATAACTTTCAAAATAAATTCTTGAGGGGAAAATTTTAAATAAATAAGAGCATCAATAAAACGTTATATTTAATGCACATAACAATAGAAATAAATTTTTAAACACAAATATAGATCAATTGGAACACGGAGCTGAGAAAATAGCAAACAGGGTGGAAAAATAAGAGTACGGGATTCGAACTCACGACCCAAAAAGGTCAAAAGTTTGCTACCCTCAGCTTTACCACTAAGCTATCAAGCTATCACCACACTAGCGTAATTAGCAATTTTGTCTTATATACCTTATGAAGTAAATGAATTCATAAAACTAATTTTTTTTGGCTCTATTTCAGTGTGCTATCGTCTAAAAAATTCACCAGAGTTTGTTCTTCAGCTTCTAGGACATTTTTTAAAGCGGCGTTCCGATTGAAGTTAAACAGACTGCTAAAAATATATTCCATGTGCTTACAAATATATGCTAGCCAAAAGGTATATTTGTAAATAGAGAAATACAACTTTAACGTACTCTTTAATTCAATGGAATATTTAAAAGGCTACTAAATTTAATTTATAACTAACGTTTTTAGTTTTTACCTATTTAGTTTTTTTTCAAAAGAAAAAAGTAACAAATCTTTTCATACCGTATCTGATTTGCTATAGCAGTCTGATATAGTCAGACGTTCGTTATCATGAAAGGTGAACGTGTATGCAGAACTAGAAAATAATTTTCAGGACAAATTTTCCTATTTCATGAACTTGGTATTATATTTTTTGCTCCTGATTTCCTTAACAGTAATCACTACTCTTGGCGAACTAGTACTGTAGTTGCAGTTATCTTATCTTTTTTTTAACTAAATTCATCTTGATTGCTGTCTTTTTCAGTATGCAGATTTCTCGTAAATAAATCGTAATAAATAAATTATTCAGAAATAAGTATTTTTTAGCAAAACATTCTTTTCCTGAGCCAGCGTTCATCGCTGCTTCTGCCGCCATTAATTTTTGGTGACAACACCTGATTGCTCCTTTTTTACCACGTGACCCCAACGTTTCCGCAGACATACGCATGGAAGTTGAACATTGTTGAACTTCATCCGTTCCGCCATCCGTCGGCGGACACCAGATGTCAATCAAGATGAATTCGTTCGCTGATTGGAGAAACGCATACGCACCGCAACGCATACGCAGTAGTGGAAACGAGCCTTAATGCTTCAGTGACCGCAAGGACCATTCATAGGACAGCTCACAGAAAGAAGGCTAAGGTTACGGCGCCCCTTGCGCCATCTACCATTGACCTCTGTACAACGTCAAGCCCGTTTGCAGTGGTATCGGGCTCATTCGCACTGGAATGCCACTGACTGGAGTAGAATAGTCTTCAGTGATGAGTCCCGCTTTGAACTGAGCCTCGATGACCAGCGAAGGCGAGTCTGGAGACGCTCCGGACAGCGGTGTGATACCAACCTGACTGTCTTCCGGCTGACAACCAGGAGTGATGGTCTGATGTGCCATTTCATTTCATAGTAGGACCCCCCAATGGTTGTCATCCGTCACAACTTTACAGCGCAGCGGTACGTCGACGAAGTTCTAAGGCCCGCTGTGTTGCCCTTCATGTCATGCCACCATGGGCTTACATTTCAGCAAGATAATGCCCGCCCACACACTGCACATGTTTCTACTGCTTGCTGTAGTGTTTGCCGAACATTACCTTGGCCAGCAAGGTCGCCGGATCTCTCTCGTATTGAGCACGTTTGGAGCATTACGTGCAGGGCCCTCCAACCAGCTCAGGATGTTTACGATCTAACTCGCAAGTTGGACAGAATTTGGCATGATATCCCTCAGGAGGACATTCGCAACCTCTATCAATCGATGCCAAGCCGAATAACTGCTTGCATAAGGGCCAGAGGTGGACAAACGAGTTACTGACTTTTTCACTTTGTGAAGCTCTAGCACTTCAATAAATCATCCAATTTTCCTCAAACTATAATCATTGGTTTTCCTGTACATATACATCACTTCTACGGATTTTCGTCCCATTCGAAGGAATCCTTCTTGGTGCGTCGTTTTTTTTTTTTTTTTTTTTTAAGTGTATATATGTGTTCTCAGGAACATTTTTTCTTTTTTCAGCAGTGATTGTCTTAAGAAGGTAGTCAGTACAATAAGTTATACAGTAAGATTAATAAAAAATAGTGTGTCAATGTGCCTTAGTAAAATTGTGAAAGGAAGGAAGGAAAATCAGCGATCATGCCACAACAAATATTAATTATTTTAATATGATGGATATTATAAAAATAAATTAATAAACATAAAAAATATCTGTCTCCAAAAGAGATCCAGAAAACAGTTTTCACGTCATTAATCATTTTAAAACGATATTAATACTTCAGTTTTTTATAGAAGGTGTAATGCTTCAGTTTAGTATAGATTAGAACACATGGGATAAAAACTGTGATTATGTTTTGTTTATTTCGAAAATATAACAGCCTAAAGGACATAGCAGATAGGCTATGCACTACTATGATATGCTCGAAACTACAAGATTGTGATATTGATAGCCGAAGAGCGCGTTGTGATAAGGTTTTTGAAAATAATAATGTTTAAATAGAATAAAAGCTTTTCATGGTTTGGATAGCAGCGCTTCTTAATCACTTATGTGGGAACTTAGTTCTTCTTACTGTTAACCTTTCTATAATTTAAGCAAAGAACTACTCCATTGTTTAAACTATTTTTACGAATTTTGCACATAGATGATTTTAGTGCAATAATTGTTATATATGTTTGTATAATGTAACATGGAAATCTGGAAAAGCGAAGCTTGCCAGAAAAGTAGGAATACAGGGTAAGTCTATTTAACATTGAGTATATGACTATCTCTCTAAATTGGTGAGATATCGCTAAGCTTGCAATGGTTTTGCCAACTAATTTTTAACGCCAAATTAGGCTAGAAATCACCAAAAGTAGTCAAACTTGGCGAACATTTCGTGACATTTTGACCAGTCCCTGTAATGGATACTGTAATTAAATAACTGTAATTGATGCTCCATATAACTGTAATGACAATTCGGCCTTCATATGCCTTCCAATTTCAAGAAACAGGAAATACTAGAAATATCTCAGCGGCCAGGGGAAAATTATCTAAGACTGGAGCATCAGTTCCTCAGTTGTTGTTGCGAGTCGCTAGTTTGGTGTACTGAAATATTTCTGGGTTAGTTCCTTTTTTAGATGCGCTTTGCATTGCGTTGTGTTTAACGTTCTTAGCAGTTTGAAGTGTAACTACTCATTGTATTCTGTACGAGTATTTTTGTGGAAAGTTCCAGAACTCTGAAGTGTTCCTTTTGATAAAATCAATTTTATCAGCCTTTCATCCGGACCTGCGTGCATTCAGTCTATTACGAACCAGTACTCAAGCAACGCTATTAATGAGTGTTCTTAAAAATTTATCAGTATGCCTGTTGTTTGTTTGAGATACTTTTAAGTTGTTTATAGCAGAAAAAAACGCTAGTGTTGCATTGCTGAAAACACTTCTGCCGAAATAAAATCTATGTCAACTAACGCTGTGCTTTCTTATACTCAATTTTATTTGACGTGTCATTATTCTCCACTTTCTCATACTAATTATTACATCATAATATTTTACTTCCGATCTTTTACATATAATGAGTACACTTTCATTTAAAATTTTAAAAACTGGAACTGCTGCATTTTTAGCTTTGAATGTAATGAGTTTATGAAGTGTTTACTATGAGTATTTTACTATTTGAAGAAGAAAAGGAAGGTTGCCTTTCTACCTGCTCCGTTTTTGAATATGTCTCTAGCTGATCTTCGCAGAAGAGTTGTATAGTGTAACTCTCTTCGTCGACTGATAATGTAGCGTGTTAAGAGTTGGGTTTTCCTCCACTCCCTTGCGGGAATGACCAAGAGACGAACCATTTTGCTAAGTGGACACCAATGGATTAATTATAAAAAATGATGAACAGTATTTTATACACATGTCGGAGATGATAAGAAAAGATTATTTGTGACTGATTCTTTTGATAAGAAGGTACTGTTTACGCATAAATACTTTGCAATAAACTTTAACAGGAAGTGCAAATATTACGAAACTTAGCCAAGGTTTTGGAAAGCGCCCAAACTAATTTTCGATTTCAATACCATGAATTTTTCTTTGAAAGATGATTTCAAAGCTGTTGAGATGCTGATGAACTATATTTGCAGTAAGTAGGCTTTATATGGTGATAAAAATTTAATAGATACTCATATTGCTTTAGATTGTCTAAAAATTCAGTAAGGACAGGTGTAAGGATTACATTATTCTTAATAAAACTAACGATAATGTTGTTTTATCTACTCATTATACTTAGGCCACAAAATGATAATTAGATAACAATGCTCATATAAATGCCAGTATTACAGACGTTATGAAAGTTAATGTGATTGGTAATTCTAAGAAATATAAGCGTAGCCTTAATGGCGTAATACCTTCAGCTATGTTCTGACAACCATGCAGAGATTCTCCGAACTATAACGTCGTGACCTATTTTCTGGTCACTACTTAGCAGTTCTCGGAAACGTTGAATGTAACCTATAATCACATACCGTTCTCAAGTCTGTGTTTCCTTTTATGGTGCCCCAAAGAAGAACATTGTTTCGTTTCTGAGAAAATTGGAACGAGGGAATCCCAGATTCAAAATTTCCGCAGACCTGTTTGTATGTGTATTGTTATGCATTGCCTTCACTGTGAAGCCTGTCATCGGCCACTCTGTAAAGCAGACTTCTAGACCACGTCCCAAGTCGGACAGCCTGAGAATTCTCCCGAAAATGTTTTCTGCCTTTTAACATTATACCCACAAACAATGTCTGTTTCACACACTCAATGTTTCTTTAACTAAATAGCTCCTCTAAGCCCTGTTAAGCCTCTAATGGCAGTACAGGAAGTTTGACTAGTCATACCCACAAACAATCAGAGTACACTTGCCAATTGAAAAGTGCTCCGAAAATTTCGGGCAAATGAAAATCCAGAAGTATTTCTGACTCGCTCAGAAAATCTTGAACAAGAACAATGAATCCAACTCCAGAGTTATGTCAGTTACTTAACAAAAAAGAGACAAACTTCTTCCTCTTGGATGTGTTTTTTTAGTTCGCTTTTCTGTTCGCTCTGTTCTTATCTCTCTGCGAAGAGATCCAGTAGCCGGTAGTCGTCTATATGCTACTGAATTTGAGAGCAAATTGTTTGGAACAGCCAGCTGCAGTCAGGAAAGGCAAAAAGGCTTTATTTAAATTTCCTTCCTGTTTATTTGTTTCCTGGCTGTTTTTATGTTCCATACACTGGAGAAATTTCTCCATTTTCTAAAACGTTGTAGCTTGTTCATCAAGCGTACATAAGTGGTTATTCATTCATTTTGAACAATAAAGTCTTGAGTTCAGACTTGAGTACTTGCTTTTTCACTTTTTACGATTATTTCATCTACGCGAAAATCATATTATTATTACAACATTTTTTTTTAAATGAAGGCCCTAAAAATAAAGGCATTGAAAACTTTGCAAATTATATAATGTTTGTGAGGTCAGTGAAGGTCTCCTATTGAATACAAATGACATCATCTGCTTTGACGGTTCCTATTGGCTTGGCAGTTTAGAGGAACTTAGATATAAAAATCTCCTTGTGTAGACGAAATGCTGTCCTTCCTTGAAATTTTATGCCGTCACCGATAAAACACGAGCCAAGCCTGGAAAGCTATTCTCTGGAACTTAGAACTCATTAATGCTTAATTGTTACTGTATATTGCACTCTGGATTAATGAATATTATCTATGTATATTATTTTATGCTGTAAATTGTATCTGCTTGAATTTTCGCAATGCAGGACTTTTCAGAACCTTCCTGCAAATCACCTTGCTACTCGAAGTCCACGTGACAATTGGTCACACTCTTCACTCATAACCTCCAATCCCAGCCCATCCAGAGCTCACTTGAGAGATCTATACTATGATTCGTCCTCAGTGACCCAAGTTCAGAAAGCCGGAAAACGTCGTGCATGGTGCTGATATCCACAGCATAAAAGCGGAACTAGGAAATACTGTCTGAAGACACGTCTGCGAGGGAGACTTGTTCAGAGACAAGTCTTCTTGTGTAGACGGGACTTAAAAATGCCGACCTTTTTTCAACAGAACATCGTTATTGGAGGCATCATCATTAGCAATTTCTTTAGGTTCTCCGTGGTGCAGTAGACGTGCCATAAGCAAATACTCTAAAATAGAAAGTGCTTTTTCCTCTACCATTTAAGTATGATGAAAGTGGATAACTTAAAGTCACCCGTACGAAAACTAACTTCATGCATTGTTTCAAGGACAACGTCCTATATTTATATTTAGTAATTTTAATATTTATGAGAAAGACAATACACTAGTACTTATATACTCAGTAAATCAATATGACATATCAATGGATGACATTAGTTAATTTTACGCTTGATTTCTGTAGCAGAGTTCGTGACAGCAACAAAATTTCAAAATTCTCTTAAAACCGCTCTCTTACATTAGTGTACAGTTGAAATTACTATCCCGATGCCAGGTATAATCACAATTGTATGTAGCATTTTAATAAAAATACGGCCACTACCTATTGGTCAACTTTTAAGGAATAACTATCTTAATTTCTCCAAGGTTTCGAATCGCATGCATACATATCTCTAAATTTCATTCCATCTTTTCGTAAAGACGTTTTTTGGCTTCAGAAATGTAGGAAACATTCATTCTTTTTAAAATTGTTTTCTCTGCGACTTTATATCACATTCAGCTCTTCTACAAGATAATAATGTTATTACATACAAATTATAGCAGTCAAAATTCTATTACATACAAATTATAAAAGTCAATATTATTCAGAAAAATGTTTTTTAGATATATCGGATTTGCTCAGTTATATTTCTACTTATTAAAGAACTATATAAAAAGGTATTTTTGAGGAAATGAATTTTAATAATGATCTGGATGAGGAATGAATTAGCGCATACTTGTGTAATATTCACATTCATTGGACATGCTCGCTTTGTTTCAGACTTACCGCAGATATGTATGGGACTATCGGGAATTCAGGATATTTCTCGAGGCACTGTTGGCATTAATCATAATTGCAGGATTCATGCAACGAAAAGTAATAAAGTCTCTGAAAAAAATTTAATGACGCTAAAATAATAAATACAAAAGAATAAAATAAATAAAAAGTTTTCGGTTACAGCCGAAAACATTGCGGACGAGAACGAAGCGGAGAAAACAACGCAAGGCGAAAACGCCGCGGTACAAAACATCGTGGGAGAAAATATCGTCGTCGAAAATGAAGTGGTTTAAAAACTTCGAAGTTTAAAAACATTGTCGTCGAAAATATCTCGGTAAAATATAAAGTACCTACAAATCATCGTATAATGATAGCATCGCAGACATGCGTTTCTCAGGCTTTAATAATTGTAAATGGATATTCGCATAATGATTTGTGAGCGAAAGTTGGAAAGAAGGATAATTTTCACTTTCATATTTTTTATTAACTAATAAATTTTTTAAAAACAGAACAAGAAATTTAAACAAAACAAGAAATAATTTTCACTATAAGAGTATGAAATTAACAAAAGAGAACAAAATAATCTCATAATTAACTTAGCAGTTTTTTTTTTATAGATAAGGTCACACAGTTACTTATCTTTCTTTTTCTATTCTTTTTTAGATTATACTTTTCATGAAAAATTACTAGTAAAACTTTATAAAAAAATAATTTATTAATGACCTTGTTAGTCAACTATGTTAGTTTAAAATTCTATTAAGTGCTATAAGTTTAATTAATTTTCTGTGCTTAAGTTTCCACTTTACACGTTCAGCAAATGTTTATTAGTTAATAAAAAATATGAAAGTACAAATTATACTTATTTCCACCTTGCGCTCACAAATAATTATACGATTATCCTTGTACAAGTATTAAAGCCTGAAAAATGCATGTCTACGATATTGTCGTCATGCAATGATTTGTAGGTACTTTAATTTTTACCACAATATTTTCGACGACGATGTTTTTAATCTGCGAAGTTTTTTAACAGCTTTATTTTTGAGGACTATATTTTGTACCACGATGTTTTAGAACTGCGATATTTTCTCTTTGCTTTATTTTCTCCCACGATATTTTGTACCACGACGTTTTCGCCTTGCGTTGCTTTCTCCACGACGTTTTCGTCCGCGATGTTTTCGGTGACACCAAAATTTTCTTGTCCGGTAACCCCGATGATTTTTAACGATGTCGACACATTTATGAAAATAGACGACTATTTATTTATATCGTCTCTAAGTGTCCCAGCATTTTGATGAAGGTTGAATTCGTCATGGTATAAATCTAATTTCAAAAAGGCGTTGGACACATCTTGTGCTTTAGCTAACAATGGCCAAGTTGCAAAAAGTGTGACGACATCTTTTTTCAAGACTACGATTTTCACTTAGATCTTTACATGACGTCTTGGCTTTGCATTCTTCATGGGCTAAGGTAAACTTTATAAACTTCATAAGGTGACCAGGCACTCCCGCGTGTTGGTGCCATCTTGCGCAGAGGTGCACTCATCTTTGTGCAAATTGCACCGGTCAAACCAGCTCCATCAGATCCTGCCTAAAGCCATCTAACACAGTAGGTAAAAGATTTTTAATAGCAGTTTTTGCCCAGACTAAAGAATTTCAATCGCTTTAAAATCAATCCGTAAAATCTGATATGTACCTGAGAAAACAACTGCAAAGCAAGATTAAAATATACATCAGTAAAAAAGTAATAAAAATTTATTTACAAAATAAGTCATTCATTTGAGCAAATAGCTGCTTCTCTGAAGCTAATAAACAATGTTTTTTTATCATACAGCAGTTTCTAGTGCAGTGGCGAATCTACTGAAATCGTACTGGGGTGGATCCGAGCTCCGGCACTTCTGACTAGGGTTGCAACGAAATCGAATATTTTGTTTCGATTTCTCATTAAGGGGGCCACAGCAGGTGAGTGCCCCACAGTTATTATTGGAAGAGCATTGAAGAATACACTCCAGCTTAGTTTTTTCCGACCAGGTACTCTGGAAAAAAATTACTTAAAATTGAATTTTGAAAATGAGGAATAATATAAAAAACACAAACCAACAAGTAACACAAAAACACGGACGGTTGTTAAAAAAGTTTACTTAGAAGACTGCAGTTAAAGAAAGCTGATTCTGTCAAACGAACGGTCAAAAAATTAAACCCCATTTCTGGCGAAAATTAATTACTTAGTAAAATCTTTTCTCTCTTATGCTTGAGATATGTTTGCGATTCCGAGATTTATGTGCATTTATTTTCTAAAAGCAAATAAGAATAAATTAATGTTAAATATACAAAGGTAATTAAATCATAAATCATAAGAATAGTAATGATTACAAATAGAAGTACTATAGAATATTAATGAATACAAATATCAATACAATAGTCAAATAGAATAGTAATGAATACAAAAGACAAAAGAACAGTAACGAATACAACTAAATTTTTCTCAAAATTCGAGTCATTTTAGAGCTACGGAGATATATATTCACCTCATAAAAATTACATTATTTAGTTTTAATTGATTCAATGTTATTAATCTGATTTTTCTATCTATTCATCATTGACAGAAGAACAAAACAACAAAACTTAATTAAAAATTATTAAAATCGTGCAAAGTTTTCATAATTGATGCACATAAAAGCGAACAAACTGAATTTTAATGCAAGCGACGATTATTAATTATATAGCAAAAAAACAGAGCAAATATAATGAAGCAAATGCTGGGAAACCAGCCCCGAAATTAAATGTAAAATTACAACATAAATAAAACAAATAATCAGTTGACAATCCTTTTGGTCTTTTTCGAGGAACAGCCAAGAGAACACTGCTTTTGATTTACATTCGGATGAATTGCTAAAAAGAGCAAAAACTGAACATTGTGAACAAAAGATTACATTTGAAGCAATTAATTTCGAAAGAATATAGAATTAATTTAATCATTTACTTCAAGGAAAACAAATTAAAAAATACTCTGAAAGAGTTCAGATTTTAACGATCGCCGAAAAGCATTTGCTAAGGTTTTTTGCGCCCAGACGGTTGCCACCCAGATGTTATAGTGGTTAGGGGCGTCGACTGCGATACCAAAGGTCCGGATCCCGACTCGAGAAATGATGCCGGATTGTTGTTAGTTTTCTAGCTAGTGTGTAGTGCTAATACCTACTTACTTAGGCTATGCAAAGGTGGCCCCTTCACTTCTACATAATATAATAAAGTGAGCACCACTTCTTGCCTTAGTATAGGCCAAGCCGAAGTCGTTTGAAGGCCCGCCATTGGAGGGGGGGGAAAGGTTTTTTGCACTCTCGCTGAGCTCGTAGTCTACCAGTCTGCTATTACACTCAGTCCCGTTTGCTCTATTATTAAGCAACATTTTCTTCGCACTTAGGCCATACATGATTCAATAGAAAATTTTAACAGCAGCATAGCAGTACATATTTAGAATTTTTGATAGTGTTAAGTGTTAGCACACATTTTTCTATTGTTTTCAGTCTTTCAGTTCATCATATCAATTTTCAGTTTTTTTAGTAACACGGCTTACAAAAATTTTTTAGTATCTTTTTACTGTTAACGTTTTGTGTGTTAACTTTATTTATTAGATAAACTTTTATAAAAAAAAAAAAAATTCGTTTCGCATTTACGTCCCATAAACTTCAATTCAACAGCAAAATTACAAAATATTTAGAAACAACATGTCTTTAGAATTTTTGTTAGAAAGCCTTGCGCGTTGGAGATAAAAATATTTTATTTCGTATAATGCTGTCACTAATCGTCGAGTTTGTTAACCAAAAATTAAGTTTTACAAAATGTGAAATATAAAATTCGAAATTCAAAATTCGGGCTTCCAGGTGCACATGTTCGGGTGGGGGGACGACGTTATTCAAAATTTAATGATTCTAGGTACCGCCGCATTTTTACAATGCGAGGAACATACATACATAATGCAGATTATTTATTATTTAATTTCTTTAAAAATAATACAGGGCAATAATATTTGGTGGCAACAGTTTGAAAAATGATACAACTGTTTATAGCAACAAAATCCCGTTTCGAGACTATCTCATTCTGGCTAACGCCCTTTCAGGCTGAAAAAACAATTTATACTAAAGCAAAAGCAATTCAAATTAAAGCATTCATTAAGTTATAACACGAAATGACGTCGTTAGTAAAAAAGACGAGTCATTTTCATACTACAATAAATTGCAATTTAGTAAAGTATTGAAAAATGGGCAAATATTTGAAAAAATAATTACTTATATATAGAGGAATGCCTGTTTTAAATCAAAGTGAAGATTCTATTAGCTTTCATTCTATATAATGGAATAAAAATTCTTAATAATAATTTTTTTATATGAAATTAAATAAATAAATAAAAATAAAACTTCTTAAATTTCAAAAATTAGCATAATAATATGAAACGTGGAAAGCGATGGAGTTACATTTTAATACAAAATAGCGTACCTTATGGTGTAAAGTGAGTATAAAAACGGAAGCTGAATGTTTAATTAGTAAATAAAAATTTATGCTTAGTAAAATCCTTAATAATAAAAATAAAATGTTTAAATAAATAATAATATGTTAATAAAATAATTAATAAAACCCCTTAACAATAATGGACAAAGCAACAAGATAATTGTTTGGTACAGCAGACAGTGGAAGTCTGTAAAATAAGTTTAAAAAATAAGTGTAAATAAATTTATTTTATATAAATACTTATAAGAAATTTACATGTCTATAAAAATAAGTTTATAGCGAAACTGTAAATGACAAAAATGTAGTAAAATTGCAATTTCTAATAGTCTAATATGTAAAATTTCCCAATGCCCTTTATTTATAAATTTCAGCTTTTACTCTTTTTAGCAATTCATGCAGATGCAATTTCACAAGCGCGGCTAGGTTGATAATTTTTTTTGTCTGCTCTTTGAAAAGGACCAAAAGGGTTCCCAATTTAATTTTGTATGCAATTTTGCATTTAATCGCAGGATATCTGGAATGGCATAGGCATTTTAGTGTGCGTGTGTGTGTGTATATGTATATATATATATACAGTACAGTATATATACGCAGTACAATACAGTATATATATATATTGGTCAGTTTTACTTTTAGTTACCATTTTTCAACCAGCGTTATGTAATTTCGAATGATCTTGAATTTGGGAGACAGACGAATTTAGGGGAAGATCACCAAATTTAGCATGTTAATTTTGATATCGCCAATTATTTTTAAAACAGCTATCACATATATCTTACATATATAT
>KK118861.1:907922-934223 GCA_000611955.2 Stegodyphus mimosarum
ATGCAGACAAAAAGTAAGAAATTTAGAGGCAAATCCCCAAAGACATGAAAGAAATGAAATCCAAAACGAATAATATCCAAAATTCCTCATAAATATGCAAAAAATCAACCATTACTCATCAAACCAGTAGAATTACAGAGAAGGGAAGTACAAAAATAATAAAAAATATATAGAAAGAGGAATAGAATCAAAATCCGATTCAGTGTTTTGTGATACTATTATATGATATGCTCGTATATTTATATATACATCTGCTACACCATTCTATAAAATGCTGCTACACCACTCTAAGGATTACTACGTCTGTCATGGAAGCATAGGCAACAAACTGTCTTCGCGAGCATAAAGCTGTAGGTCATGCATGTAAGCATAAGGCTGTTTCTGTAGGTCGTGAACAACCTACTTCCTGCATAGTGATCCATAAATTTGCTATATACAAAGGTACAGGATTCCTGTGTTTTACAGAGATTTGTATGTGACGCCAGCTAATGTGCTTAAAGTCGCCGAGCTTTGGTGACCAAGTGGTCATGACAAGGCTCAAAACTCAAATGGATGTTCCTCTAACCTTTAATTTGATGCCTCTAGATTAGGGTGGTTGCACACTTATTAGAAGAAGCCAAACCTATTACAATGAAAGCGAAGTAGAACAAGTGTAACTCATCAGAAAGAATGCATATTTAGCACTCATCTATCTGAGAGTATTTGTAGACGAATAAAAGGTTCCCAGTGACTGCTAACTAACAAACAATATACCATCAAGAGAAATAGAAACGCGATTTGTTAGGCCAGATTATTCTTTTCCAGTGTTCAAATATTAAAATTTCGCGGTATATGTAAATGGAATTATATATAACACCGCTCCGTGACAAGATGTTCGCATAATTTCATTCATTGTCTATTGCTTATTTTTATTTTCCATTTTATGTGTAGTGTTAACAATGCTTCTGTCCTTTCCCTTTTTACTTCCTTGTACGAAGTAAAAAGGAAGTATTGTTATCGCGAAAAATTTCAGGTATCATATTTCAACGAAAATATCCATTTTGACCGTTATCCAGCAATTTAACGATGTTTTTGCCTGACATCTGTACGTAAGGACAGAATAAAGGACTCATTTTCCCCAAACGAATTATAAAACTGATTAAAAATGGATTCAAAAGAGATTCTTTTCGTGGCGTCTGTATGTACGTACGTACGTATGTATGTGTTTGCATAACTCAAAAACCAGTAGAAGAACCTTAGAACCTAAGAACGTTCAAATTTTGTATATAGGACTATTATAACATGTAGATGTGCACCTCCTATTTTAATTGCAATCGGCCGCACAAAAGTATATAAATATATGTAAACAGGGAGTATCCGTACAGCGGTGACAAACTTTCAGGATCTATAGAGTACATCTAGACGATAGGAAATCACATAGCAATGCATGGTCGGAAACGCTTTCATGGCGCGGTAGTGACGATACAAAACGCAAAAAATGAAGAACACAAACAGTGTGACAAAATGTGATTTTTATGTTTAGTACAGCAGAAACCAACAAATTAGGACAAAAACAAACAACGATCATCATTAAAGAAGGTGTCCGAAATTAGGACCTCTGACCGTGATTGCAGCTCTCACTTCTCCGGCGCATGGTAGATCTGCATCACGAATGGAAAATCGCGTGATAGATGCATAACGCACGGTTTCTGCATCGCGGTCTGGGTCGTAATTTCGAACACCTTCTTTGATGACGATCTTTGTCGCTTTATGTTGTTTCTTTCTTTGTTTTTGATGTACCCCGAATAATAAACATGTTTCCCCATCCTGTTCGTGTCCTTTCTTTCTTGATTTTTGTGTCGTCACTACAGCGCCAGGAAAGCGTTTCCGACTATGCATTGGTATGTGATTTCTCAGCATCTAGCTGTATTCTATCTCTCCTAAAAGTTTGTCACCATTCTTATAATACACTGTGTACATGTATCCACTCTGTTACACAGCTCAGTGAGCTCAGTTTCATTATTCATATATGTTTGTAAATTGCGTATTTTTTGCTTTAAGAACGATTGAATTATATTGTTCTTATGTTCCGGTTACGGTTTTTATGACTTTAGTTAACCTGCATGCTATAGTTGTAGAATTATCAATAATTTAAAAGTTGTTTAAGTGCGGCTAAGACTATTTTTTTTACCATAGAAGCCATATTTATTTCCATTCGAAACTTAGCAGAATAGTGGATTTGTTGCCAATCTAAAGAAACTGAGCTTCGCAACAACAAAGTAAAGTATTCTTTTATTATTGCGAAATAATAATGCTTAATCCATTTTGGAATTGTCATTTAATTTATTAAATTATCCAATATATTGGCTCAGCATAGCGTCCACAACAAATTAAGTCAGTTTCTACGCCTTCTGTGTCTTTTTGAAGAGCGAGACCAAAAGTAAACTTTCAGTTTTGCTCACCGGATAATCTGCCTTCTTGCCCGCTGGCCGAATTGCTTATTTTGGCATAGAAACTGTAATTTTAATTGGAAAAAAATTTTTTTTAATTGTTTTAACTGTATTTGGTGTTTTATGTTTTTCTATATCTTTCAATTTTTAATATAGATATTTTGAGTTTTTATGTGTTTTTGCCTTGTCGCGAAGTGAGAACTAAATTAATTGAATGGGATATATATCTCTAATGAAATTCAAGGAAATAAGTTTAAATGAAAGGCAGAAAAAATGCGTATGATTTAATATTCCGTAAAAGGAAGTTATGTGGTGTATACGTCAGATTTTTATATAGACTTATATCAGGAGGAATAAGAAGATTTCATTGGTTTACTAAGGTCGTTATGGGGTTTTCGTTTGTACACAATTACAATTTTCTAACACTTTCTTATATGTGCACTGCAGGGGGAGAAGAGGATAGTTCTATATCTCCCGTTCTACTGAGCAGATTGACGAAATTCAACTTGCGTTTTTCATGTCTCAAAAGCGCGACTTAGGATATGTATTAGATTTATATATAGCATCCTCTTCAGTATTAATAGTGTTTACATGAGTGAAAGTTTATGTGAAGTAACTCACGTTAGGAAATTCCGGCTGTAAAGTCACTGAACAGATTCCCTCTTTTAAAAAGAAATCTTTCAGCCTGCTTTCGATCCTTGTGTAGACATCTGGTGAGAAGAGAATCACGTGGAGAGTGGCTATTACATTGGATGTCGTCAACCGCCATATGTGTAGGTCATGAACATTCAGCACGTCAGGGAACTAAAAGAGAAATTCATTTTAGAGATTTACAGATGCGAACTATGTGAGAGTTCAGTTAAAATTATACATTTATTTTAACAGCAAAAATAGCTTTCGGTTCGTTTAAATTTGTAATATTCAACTGCAGTTCAGTTTTAAGTTCACTCTCAAACTTTTAAAATCGGCTGCAACAACAAAATGAAGTAACATTTCAGTTGAATCTACTTACAACCCTTAAAATTTTAATGCAAAACAATAAAACGCACATATTTATTATCAGCAATTTTATATATAAATCAGGATTAGCAACTTTCTTTCCCGGTGGAAATAAACTATGGAAAAAATCTGATATTTTTTTAATGTGTCGACCATTGTGAAACACCATGAGTGAAATAAGTAAAAGGTTATAAAAATGTTTCAAGACATGTCAACTAAATGTTCCAGTGTGTATCTCCAGATAATTTACTGCACCATCGTGTCAGTATAACCCCTTAAATATGTATCCGGATTATGATGATGCTTAATATAATTTTATGCTTTTATGAAAAGAAATATATTGCTCTTTGAGATTTTTTTTTCAAATTTTGGTGTTACTCCAGAAATAATAAAACATTAGATTTATCAAATAAATTAAACTGCACTAGTAAGATATTTTTATACCGATAAATCAATAAATGTTCTTATGTTTTAGCCCTGTGCCCAGCAGCACACATATTTATGTACTTTTATTGACCCAATTTATTCTTTTTTTAGTTTACTTCCTGGGATGGAGCCTTTCAGCAGCCCCATGAGCATGAAATTGACCACTTTTGCAGTTTCTTCCTTCTCCCTGTTTTTCCCCATTCTCCTGGACGAAACTTTTTATTTCCTTGTACGAAGTAAAGAAAGTATTATAAGCGCGAATAAATTCAAGCATTATATTTCAACGACCTCTTTGATATTTTTGCGTGATATTTGCACTTACTGACAAAATAAAGGACTGCTTTTTCCAAAAAGGATTGTAAAATGGATTTAAAATAGATTCAGAAAAGATTTTTTTTCCTTGACATCTGTATGTACGTACGTACGTATGCATTTATATGGCATAACTCAAGAACGAGAAGCCATAGAGAATTGAAATTTTGTATATGGGACTGCTATAACATGTAGTTGTGCACTTCCCTTTTCGTTGCCAAGTTCTCCAGAATACTTATACAAAAAAGATTGCTGTCGAAGATATTTCTTCTTTTAGCTTGTTCTAATTCCATGTTTTGCGCTAGGGAAATCCCTGTTCAGCATGATTTTGATATTCATATTTTCTACAGTCACAGATTCCACTGATCGATTTGCCACTTGGGGATTAATATTTCACATCGAGCGCCTGACAAATTATTATTTTAATTCAACTAATTTAAAAATAATTCTCATAAGTTTTTTCTAAAACAAGTTGTAGAATTTCACTTATTTTGGTAACATACACTAAGTCAAGATTCCTATGTAGACCTTAAACCCCTTAAACATGCATCCGGATTATGATGACGCTTAATATAATTTTAAGATCTTTAAAAAGATTCCTATGTAGACCTACGTGACATATCGCAGATAAGCAAACAGAAACATACCAAGGGTGTCAAAGACCCTTTATTAAGAATTTAACAAGATGAACAGAAGGCACTCCCGGTGCTTACAAATCAGCCAGCATTTATGGCATGAACTCAAAAGTAGAATTATTAATTACTAAAAGAAATGTTACATTCATAACAGAATCTTTTGTTAATATTGCGGTTAAATTGTAAAACAAAATATCTAAGCCTATCTTATTTGGGATTCCGGCACTCTTTGGTTGGAAATGGGATTTCATTCAAAAACTAGAAACACAGGAACTAGATTACGATTCGATTAAATACTCGCATTACACATAATGAATCCTTCCCATTTAATAGCTCAGTTGTAGATATTTTTTGAGTTTATAATAGTTTAAAAGCCTTTTTGGAGCTTACCATACATCTAAACACAGAAGTTGTAGTTGCGCTCTTAAATTTAAAATGCCAGCTAACCAAAATAATCGTAGGAGACTACCGAATGAATTTTCGTTTCGCCCGATTTCCTAATTAGAAGTATCACAAGCATACTAATATTAAAATAAATATTGGTATGAATTTTGTATATATATAAATAATTTTACTGAAATTACATGTAAATTTTCAGTATCCCTTGTATAATGTAACATGAAAAGTCTCAAAATAGGAAGGCTCCGCCGGAAAAATAAAGTTACAGGGGCAAGGCCATTTAACGTTGAGGTAAATGGCTAACAGCCAAGCTGGTGATGGTTTCGGAGATTAATTTTTGTCGCCAAATTTTGGAAGAAATCTCGAAAACTATGCCAAACTTGGCGACGATTTGAAGATATTTTGGTCCGATCCCTGCAAACTGTAACTGGTCTGATCCCTATATATAACTGTAACTGTAGTCGGCCTATATGCAACTGTAACTTTCCAGTAGTTTCGCGAAATCAAAGTTATCAGCGGTCAGGAGAAATTTACATAAGGCCAAAGAGAGTATCAGTTCTCAGGTTTGGGTTCAGAACTGATTTCGGAATATTGAGAGATCTCCGTAAGAGCTTCGCTCTTTAGATGCGTTTTGCATTCTGTTGCATTTAACATTCTTAGTAGTTTGAATTTGTAACTACTGACTGTGCTCTGCCATACTAAGAATAGCTATCCAAATACTTTTGTGAAAAGTTGCAGAACTGTACGGTGTTTCTTTAGAAAAATAAATTTTATCAAGCTATCATCTGTTCTGCGTGCATTCAATCCATTATGAGCTTGCACGCACATAATGATACTTATATTACTGCGTCCGCATGATGGTGAACAGAAACTGAACTTTCGTTATTTCGAGGGTACGAGAACAAGTTTCTTAGCATAATTTTTAAAACAAATGGTATATATTAACAATTTAAGCAAAACCCGGCTTAAACGCCGGTTCCCCCTGACTAATTACATCGGAAGAATCAAAGCAAGCAAGCTTTAGCAGTCAGCTATTAGTCCAAATAGCAGAAATACAAGGTCGAGAAAACTGCCAGCCTAAGCTGACAGTCACTTTCCCATTAACTAAGGAAACATGACTAGCATTTACACTTGTATTCGGGTGGAAGATGACGAAAGGAATTATAGAACAGTCAATATAATAAAATACCAGGTTAATTAAAATAAAATCTTACAAAGTGCCTTGACAAAATTAATTTCGTGGAAATTAATTATACAAGAACTGTATATAAAGTTATCCCATGTAGTGCTAATTCATTATAACACTAATTTCTTAAATATTTTAAAGATACTAAATTTCAAAATGTAAGGAAAAATAACTCAAACCTCGCTTAGTAGACGATTCGTCAGTCCTTCCACATCAATATGGTTAGGGATGCTTTGCAGAAGGATCAATCCTGATTCTCTAACTAAAGAGATAAAGAAGAAAGTTAAGCATTAATTTTTAAGCACGAAATGAAAACGCATATAAAGATTTTTGCTTTTTGTTTTTGAACAGATTGATCACATTTAACCCGCGCACATTGAAGAAACAATAAGCACTTCCTTATTATAACGGTTCCCGACCTTACTTGGCAACCTTAGGATTACGCCAAGATGGTAGCTACGATTTTATCCCGGTGATGAAGGCCGAGTGTAAAAATAAACGACACATTATATAATAATAACAATAATACTCACATGCTGTTTCCTAAGAATATTTTTAATAATCATTATGACAAGGCTTATATTTTCGAAATTGCTTGTACGAAGTAAAAAGGAAGTATTGTAATCGCGAATAATTTCGGGTATCATATTTCAACGAAAATATCCATTTTCATAGCAATCGAATGCAATTTAACGATGTTTTTTCGTGATATCTGAAAGTAGAGACAAAATAAAGGACTCTTTTTTTTCGCCCAAAATTATAAAACTGATTTAAAATGGATTCTGAAGAGAAGTTTTCAAGGCGTCTGTGCGTACGTACATATGTAGTTATGCATGTATGTATCTCGCATAACTCAAAATCGAGTAGCCTCAGAACGTTGAAATTTTGTATATAGGATTGCTATAACATGTAGATGTGCACCTCCTATTTTGGTTGCAATCGGCCGCACTAAAAGTATATAAAATATTTACATACGTTAGTATTACGTAGAGTTAGTAAATATAAGTATATATATTTACTAACTTTGTTATTCGGCTCCCTGAGCTCAGTTTTTTTATTCTTATATATTGATAAATTGTGCATTTTTTGTGCCTTGTGCATATTCATTAGCAAAATAGGTGGATACTGTAATAAAAAGAATTTGTTTGAGAGAACGTACACAACACATACCACATTTATATGGTGCCTCATTATAGCGAACGATTTATTTTTTAGTGAATAACAAAAATTCACTAAAAGGTACACTGCTCCAAAAAAAGGGGGGGAAGGAGGAGAGTTTTATATCTCCCGTTCTACTAGGCCGACTGACAAAATTCAAACTGCATTTTTCATGTCTCGAAAGCGTGACTTAGGATATGTAGTAGATTTATATATAGCATTATTCTAATATAGGTATTTTGACACAAAATCGGACTTTTTCTGAAATAAGATGTCAATTTTTTACCATATTTCGATTCTACAACTCAAATTATGCCAAATGCCAAGCTTTGTAAAAATCGCATGAGTAGTTTTTAGAAAATTAGCTCTCAAAATTTAGCTCCTCAGTGTTAATTGAATTCGATATATATTTATTACTATCTCTTTTTTTTTGAACTTATTTTATTCTTCCTCCCAAAATTCGAAATTTAGGCTTAAATATAATTCGCACATTTTTATGAGTTATTTTTAAATAATTTTATATAAATTTTTCGAAATATTTTTGTATTATAACCTACAAAATTTATAACATCATCTTAAAGTAGATATATTTCTAGGCACACTTGCAAAAAGTTAGAGTTTGTTATTCAAAATTTCTTAAGATATATGTGAATTTACATACTGGCGTGTTTTGAAATTTGGCATATTCGTTACAAGCGATATTAACACCAAATGTGGTTTACGCACTTTGTTAAAATTTATTGAAAGTAATGAACGTGACCTTTTTTCTGCTCGTGTACAATAAAAAAAAGGAAAGGAAAATAGGATGCTATAAATTAAGAAGTTCGCCAAGTGAATAATTCTTAAATTGCGCCGAAATAAATTTTAAATTATTTGAAAAATTGCGCCAAAATAAATTTTTAAATTTCTCCGTAGATTTCGTACCAAATTTTACAAAATATAATATTTAGGCATAATTTAAGTCGTAGAATCGAAATATGAAAAAATATTGGTATGTTATTTCCGAAAAATGCGATTTTGTGTCAAAATACCTATATGAAAACAATGCTATATATATAAATCTAATATATATCCTAAGTCACACTTTCGAGACATAAGAAATGCAAGTTGAATTTCGTCAATCGGCTCAGTAGAACGGGAGATATAGAACTAGCCTCCCCCCCTGCAGTGTATATATAAGAAAGTGTTAGAAAATTGTAATTGTGTACAAAGTCAAACGAAAACCTCATACCACACCTTAGTAAAACAATAAAATTCTCTTATTCCTCCTGATATAAGTCTATATAAA
The DNA here is from genome assembly GCA_000611955.2 of Stegodyphus mimosarum. NCBI lineage: Eukaryota > Metazoa > Arthropoda > Arachnida > Araneae > Eresidae > Stegodyphus > Stegodyphus mimosarum. Next base: position 916,755 of record KK118861.1, read on the forward strand.
AATCTGATGTATACACCACATGACTTCCTTGTACGGAATATTAAATTGTACGCATTTTTTCTGCCTTTCATTTAAACTTATTTCCTAGAATTTCATTAGAGATATATATATCATTCAATTAATTCAGTTTTCACTTCGCGACAAGGCAAAAATACATAAAAACTCAAAATATCTATATTAAAAATATAGAAAAACATAAAACACCGAATACAGTTAAAACAATTAAAAAAATGTTTTTACAATTAAAATCACAGTTTCTACGAAAAAATAAGCAATTCGGCCAGCGGGCAAGAAGGCAGATTTTTCGGTGCACAAAACCGAAAGTTTGCTTTTGGTCTCACTCGGCAAAAAGAATTTTGAATTTGAATTTCGTCAATCCGCCCAGTAGCGCGGGAGATATAGGGAACTGTCCCATTTTTAGCCCACGGGTTTCATGCGACTTGTTAGAGTGTTAGTAAAACCTTATTCAGTATTAGAGATTTTTGAAATATTACTGCCAACCTTATCTTCCAGCCCACCAGCGGCCGGGCGGTAAAGACACTGAACACTGGTAGTTTGGTCCGAGGTTCGAATCCCGCGAACAGGCTGGCTGCATGGGCGTTTTCGTGGTTTTCCCCATGTGTAACGTGTATACGAGCCAGTTCCCTTAGAAAGTCCTCCACGAAGGCATCCCTCCCTTTAGGCAGATAGCCCTCGTGTGCTTTGCCATAATTGAATAACCTAACCTAACCTTATCTTCCATGCTGAAGGTTTCGGGTGCATTATCACCAAAAGATCGAATAAGCAAACTGGCGATCGCCAAGGAAGCATGAAAAAAATTTAAATGATAAGAGAAAAGCCTCTGTCGTAAAAAATAAGAAGAGCGGATTAAACTAAGCAGCGGTGCTGAATATACGAGAAGTAATCGTCCCAGGATAAGAAGAAATTTCTCAACTGCTGATTCCGGGAAGACGTGTTACATGTTTCGAGATGATTTTATTTGAAAGCCGCCAGCGACTTGTTGGTACACGTTGATAAGCAGGTGGCACAAAAATGAAAGTGACGTTAGCGGTACGTCGACTGAGATTTTTTGTCGAAATACTCTTTAAGATCGCATTACGGTGTAGAGCTATCAGCATATTACCTCATGCAGTTGTACTTATTTCAAGATGTACATATTCAAACATGGAATACTGATACACACTATATCGTTTACAAGCAATCGTTTTTGTCTGCTGATACACACTATACCGTTTATAAGCCAAACAATAGGGACATTTTCGAAGGAATATTTTACAGATAAAATCAAAGCAGAAAAAAAACTGCAAAGAAGATGTAGATTATGTGAAAAACCAAAAAAAGCATTGAAATTGCTTAGGAATTCAAGGAACGTCTTATGGCATTACATATTCCAGACAGCTTTGAAATATACCTTATTGTATAAGATTATTAAGAAAAAATTCTTTGTATAAGACTGCTGAGTCTTCTCATTTTAAGTGATGCTTCACGGCGAGTTACAATGTAATGCTCTTTAATGCACATTTATGAATTAACTGCCAGCATTAAGTGGCTAAATACGACATTGTAAAAGAATGTGGAATAGTCCCCATATGTAGGCAGTATTACATAGAATTCCTTCAGTGGCTTTATTGGATAACGGAACACAGATTAATTTCTTGGATAGTAAGTTCTTCACTACTTTTATAACGGAAAATTCCAGAAAGTGCAGGTTGTTTGAAATTATGGGGCAGAAGTCGTAATGGTATACAGGAGGGTCAGCATTGTGAGTGCATGATATTAAGTGTCGGCTAAAGAATGAAAGGTATCGTGTTCTGTTTTCTGAGGTATGAAGTTTGTGGACAAATGGTGATGCTGAGTTGTATACCGGCTGCGTGTATTGATTTTCAGGCAGATGATATGATTATAGTGCAAGGGAAATCTGTACCATCACCAGCTCTAGATCTTCAAGACCTGTCGGTGGACCAGAATAAAAACCTCTGGAATCTAACAAGCACTTTTACTAAGTTGTTTGACATTGTGTTGTTGTTGTTGTTGCTTATGCTCACTTGTCTGACGTTGTTAGCCCAAGCCCACGAATTCCTTGTGCCAAGGAGCTCTAGATTACGCCTGCTGTTCGCAACAGCCTTGAGTACCTTTTAGGTGACAGTGCGATTTAGTTCAGTTCCGCCCCCAATTTTGACGGAGAACACCCCGGGGGAGACGGGATCGAGGGTTTCCCACCCCTCTCCCCTTCTACTAATCCCCACGAGAGAACTTTCGGCTCGCCGAATATTTAGAGTGCCGCCATGCCGCACCCACACTATACATTTACAAACATCCATGCCTTCTCCGAGATTCGAACCCAGGCCCTTCGACACGCTAACTACTATACCGTTTGGGCGGCTGTTTGACATTGTGACGGTTAGAATTCCCCTTGTAGAATAAAACCCTATAGATATAATGTTAAGGAGAAAGTAACCAAGAATCATATTAGGAAGATGATTACAAGTAAAATCATAATTTTCACCAGTAGTTCCTATGCTAATCCAGAGGTTTTCTGATGAATGAAGAATAATTTACCCTCCTGTATTATCACCAGCTCAAGATCTCCAAGACTTGTCAATATGGAAGATGGTTCGTGATTATGATTTATGATCTGTGAGCGAAACAACAGATCATAAATCATGGCGTCATTTGGTTAGGCTCAGTTTACTTCCTACCAATTATAGCGAAATTAATCAGGAAAACTAAGTCATCTTAATATACACCACTTTAGATTTAACTTCTGGATATTTTCAGAAAAGTATGAGATCTGAGGATATGCAAAGACTACGTTCATCGCAAAATGAGGTGTGTATGCATTTTTGAGATTGCCGTTTGCTTCTATGCAGTTTACATTGTAGTAGCAGTATCATCTAACTAACATGTCGACCAGGCGTCCCGATGAATTGTAATGAACCTATCTCAGTGGCGGATCGTAATTACAGACGAAGATCCATTCTTAGGTCTTTTGCAATAATTCGAAGATTTTCCACATGACGAATTTTAAGTGTTTTATGGTACATGATAGTTATGGATATTAAAGTCTGAAAATCATGTGCGAAAAAGATTTCGTTGATGTAACAACAGTTTCCAGTAACCAAACAACGTAATTTCTAAAATTACAAGTTCTGGAGTTCTATGGAAGGCCGTTAATAAAGAAGAACAAAAATAAATTAATGATAAATGATTGATAATCAAAATTGAATAAAATGTAAGAAAAAATAAAAAATAATAATTAAATTAATAAAAAACAGGCAAATAGTTAAAGAAAATATCCATGCTGTCATGTTTAGGGCTCCAGCTGAATCTAAACCCTGGCTAGACGAACGTCGACCACGTGCCTTAAGGATTGTGATGTACCTATCTCTTTGGAGTCATAATTATGGACAAAGATCCAGTTATTGTTCTGTTATGTGTTCTTTTCAAGTAGTTTTAATAAAGATAATAAAGCTGCCATGATTGGATTTTAATACTTATGCTTTGTAAGTCATTTGAATAAAGCCTCATTCAAGGAAAAGGCAAGAAACTTGAGTCTTTAGTAGTCCAGATAAGACTGAGGAAAGAAAAAGATTTAAGTTCAAAGATATACCTGGTAACACTAAGGATATACGGTACGTTTTGTTATTAATAAAATAAAGAATTTTACACTCAAACCTGTTTTTTTTTGTTTGATTTCTTTCCCCCCCTTTTTTGTGCGGTCCTAACAGCCATATTATCAGAGTACTACCGCATAAAAAAATCGCACAAAAACAGGTTTGAGTGTATTAGAAAATGAAAATAATTTAAAAAAAACGAACACTAATAACAATTTCTAACAACATTTTTACATAGATAAATAAAAATAATAATTTATTCCCTATTTCAGCATCTGAAAAGTTCCGATTTTGTTATCCAGTTCTGATTTAATACAGCTAGAAAATAAGTACTGCATATAAAACAAGAGTCCTTTTATATTTTCACCACAAAATATAAGTAAAAATATTTGAATGACGTTGTTTTGTTGAATTTTAAATATGAATAGTGGTTGCAGACTTGACGTAATGTATACGAGTGTAAAAATATGAATGAAGTTTGTATCAAAAGCAGGCATAATGATTAAAAATTAATATACCAACATATAAATGCTTAGTAATAGTTATTTGGCAAACACTAATTAGATTTTAACCTTGAGTTGTGCGTAATGCACAAATACAGCTGTGACTGCTATATTTATATTCTAGGAGGAATGAAGGATATGGTAAGACAGACAATTAAAGAATTTGAGCAGCGTAAAAAACAATAATGATCAACGATCTTAGAGATAAATTTTATTTTTTTCACAAATGTTATTTTTCTTACTCCCTACATTTTTTTTCAAAACTGTCATGCTACAAACTATCGCATAAAGAATGACAGAAGAGTGCCACGTCAAAATTTAAATTCCTCAATTTTTCATATTTTCAGTTTTTCGTACAGGTCAAAAAAATTTTTTTTTAAATGGAAAAAGGTGCACTAAGAGAAAGAAAAGATGAATTTGGTAAATCACTCACTGAAAGGATATGTTGTGCAGAGAAGAACTATGACCGAAGCAAGAGCTAACATAGCGTCCGCATATTTGAGGATGAGTCCATCAAGAAGTAGGATGACACTACCGCAGGCAATGACAGTCAAGCATGAGGAAATATCTCGGGAGATATCCAATATTTGATGATCACCACACCAACGAGTCTCTGCAAAATAATAAAAATATTCATCAGCTAACTATGAACTGAAGGAAAATAGCATCAAAATCATTTCTGTTCGAATAATTTTAAAATTTATATATAGAGGTGCATATTAACTAGTCTTTGAGTAATAAGAAGGAAGACCGTCATATCGTGATCCAGAAAATAATAGAATTCGTAGCTAATGGCCATTTTTTCAACAACAATACAAAAACATACGTATTGAGAGTGAATCTGTAAAACTAAAATCTAAAATGGCATTGATAAGCAAATGAGTGCAGCTGATGTAAATAAGCAGATCATTATTTTGATATGATTTAATGAATGTTTCAGGATACATTTCGCTCGTAGACTTTTACGTGACTGCTCAGCTCAATTACGTTGACAATATGTTAATTTTATAAAAATTTAAAATACTTCGTTCCATCAAAAGTCCGAGGTGCTATATTTAAGAGAACAAAATATATTGATTAAGAATTCCAATTGCGTTAGTTGAGGATTTTAAATAAATCATGGAGAATGCAAAAATTCTTCAAGTTTCATTTCGATAAACTCTATATAAGGTGCACAGAACAATGCTCCAGTTAGAAGGAATAAAAGTGATTGTGAATCGAATTATTATTAAATGAAAAGCTTATTTAATCTTCAAGCAAGAAGTAAGATTTGCTTCATTAGAATGAAAATTAAAACCATTAATTCTGGCGCAGGTTTTGATTATCTTTACTTCGATGCAGTTTGCTAGTTTGCGTCTTCAAGAACACTAGTGCTGACAACATTATTATTGCGCATTTTCTTTCTAAAGATCAAAACAAGGTATTACGAATACCTATTCCTTATTAAGGATTAAATTTAGTAATTCAGGCGTATTAAGAGCAGTATGAAGATGCGCAATATCACTTATAATTTCTATGCAGAACAGATATCTGTAATCCATTTAAACCTAATAGGAAGGCTATGCAAAAATTACACTCTGCAAATATGGACATCTGAATTCTACATTTACATTAACTGTTGCAAAGTACAACGGTCGTCTCGAAAAATAATGTAAAAATCGCCTTAATGTTTTTTTTATAAAATATGATCCTCCAAACTCCATATTTGCTAGAGCATCTCTTCCTCTATAGGAAGGTATTATTCAGTATAATCTTCATTATAAGCAATGCTTTGTGGTGGTGTTAAATTCAACTCTCGAATATTCTTGAAAAATTCAGATAGGCACTGTTTAGCTATCCCTCATAGCCATTTTCCTTTCTTTTAGCAAATCGTTATCTCCGCTAATTGTCTTACATTGAAACAAAGAAATAAAAGTTTTCCGACCACTGATAACGTCTGTACGAAGGATGAGAGATTACCAGTCAGCCTAATTTGCTGATCGCATGAATCGTTTCCAAAAGACGCATGATGGCATACATTATCATGGTCATTGTTGAAATATCAAAACTAAAGTAGCATTTCATACCTGATTGCTTACTTTCAATTTTAAAAATATTGGCGTTCTCAGCTGGGGTCTCGAGGACACAGTTCATCTCCACTTCTATTCCCCGGATGATCATTGAACAACCTTGATGATGAGTGTATCCTAAAGAACAAAACACTGAAGTAAATAAAACTGTCTCGGACTTTTTTTCATTTATTTCCAGTTTTTCCGTCTTTTAATGACGAAATATTAGAAATCTGCATACAAGAATATTTGGAATCATAATAATAAATTTTATTTCATAAATTTTTATCACTTTTACCATAATTAAAAGACCAGAAACAATTAGCGTTACAATTGCGTATGAAATAAATCAAATCGGAGGCTTACAGCATTTTTTTCACCGAAGAACTATTTTTTAACTATTCCTTAAGCCTTTATTTCAATTCCCATAAAATCGCGTAGAATATAAAGAGACGTTATAGTCAATCGGCAAAACATAATTCCTTTATCATCTAAAAATTTTGTAACTGAATACAATGCTAAATTAAGCATTTAAAAACCCTTTTATATGGATTGTTTACGATTTTTTTAATTTTTCCTACTTCTTTATCGTTTGGAATGAGACCTTAGGATTATGATGAAATTTTTTTTAGTAGTTACAATGAAAATATTTCAATAGACTTCAGGATTCTTTACGCATTCATTTGTTTTAATCTTGAAAGAATCTTATCTGATCTAAAAACCTATTAACATGGATTCGAGAGGCAGAATACACTCTATCTTACAATTTAAAATTCTCACCTTAAATACATGCGAGTTAATTTGCATCCTGGCGAAAAAAAGAAAGGGATAAGTAACAATAAAAATCCAAAACATAAAATAATTGGTTAATTAACGTAAAAGAACCTTACAGTCTAATAAATCAAAACCACAGCTGCCAACCTTGAAATATGAAAAACCGGGAGATTTTCGTTCTGTGTGAGGCCATAGCAAAAGTACTCTTTAAATTCATTTTAAAATGAATGGTTCAGGTGATTGAACTATTTATAATACGATTCCGATGTAAATTATATTAATATTTAATTAGATTTTCGACATTTTATGCTTTTTGGATGATTTGATTTCGCCATTTTCTTACTCTTTTATTCTGAAAAAATCTTGAGTAGGGAAGAAAAGCTTTAATTTCTCAAAATATTTTAAAATGTGAAACAAGAGATGATTAATGTACATAGTATCGGTGGATAAACTTAGTAACGTTCCATATATCTGTGTAAAGTAAAATTAAATGCAAGTATTAACTGATTTAATTTTCGAATACTGGTTAAATCTTATAAAAAGTTCTACAAATGTCTACTACAAATCTTATATGATCTAGCAACCTATTAATGTAGATTCGAGAGGCAGAATACACTATATCTTACAATCTAAAATCCTCACCTTAAATACATGCGAGCTAATTTGCATTCTGGCGAAAAAACGAAAGGGATAAGTGACAGTAAAAATACAAAACATAAACTTTAAGCCTCAGTTTTATTTTTGACTGTGGATGTGTTTTTTCTTAGTATTAATAGAATAAAATCTCTTATATATTAAATGTATTATATAATAATTTAATGAATGAATTAATTTTAATTTTTCTTATAAGCACTAGTTTATGTTGGCTGTACTTTGGTATCTGCTTGTATTATACATGCCTCACAGTTCTGATGATAAACATTATATCAAACATCTCCAGTTTCTATGAAACTATAAGAGATGAGACGTAAATCAATAAATAAATAAAAAACCATGTTCTTAAATGAGATAGTAAATAAAAAGCATAGTCTCACTATGCTTTTTGGTTTGAAGTCAATGAAGTGTTCACACAGATCTCTGATAATTATTTTCAAATCATGTGAGTATGTTGTTGTTGTCTGTTAAACTGAGTAATTTTCTTCACGTATTTTCCTTATTATGTGAAAAATTAAAGCAATTCATATCAAATTAAATGTAAGAAGAAAAATTATGCTAAAAATCACTACGGGCAGGAAAATGTAATTAGCAAAATTTAAGTTTCATTATTTGAATAAATTCCATTTACTGCTGGGAAACATTTTCCTTTGTAGTTCTCCTAAGTAAAGGCTAAAACGTAACTGGGAATTTCAGAGATCTACCGAAAGTTATGATGAAAAATCAGAAGAATTGATAGCTATGTGAAATTCAATTACTGTGTTTTGTTGTTAGTATTGTGGATTTGCAGGTGGGAATTTTTGAGCCGCTGAATAGACTGTGTGTTCATCCTTGAACAAACTTATTTCCGATCTATTCAATGGTTCAAGGTCGAAATATTGAAATGACTAGCTTGATCATTTCACAAGGAAAAATGCGAAGAATACGTAAGAAATTCTTTTAGCATTAAATAAGTAAACATTTAGCACTAGTTAAAAGAAAATTTTAAAAGTATTCTATTGTAATCACAAATAGATGCAAAATGTCAAGAAATTCCGCAAAAACTCATTTAAATTTGCGAACTCAAACAAAATAGTATGAAAACAAAAACTGATCCCAAATGAAATAGTATAAAATATTGACCTTTATCAATGCCTGACATTCATCGTATGAAAATGCTGTTTGTAATGCTATTCCAGTGGTCCACTGGACCCTGCCTTGAGTCCAATGGTCCTAAGAACATGATTTGTATATCACATGTTCGAAAATATTCAATACATATCGAGTTTCTTAAAGAGGTTTATTCTTACAATAATATAAGATCACGTCAAGAAAATTTCAGCAACTCACACACCTCCAATGAGTATGAAGCAGATGATATTAAGAGTGAAGTTAATGACTCCGAGAATGATTATTAACATGGGATATCGTGGTTCGGTGTCTTCGTGGGAGGCATGGACCATCGTTTGAACAGCTTCCACTGAAGCGGCGAAGCAAAGAGCAACCAAGAAGAGCATGTTGACGAGCAATCCTAGGACTTTGACTCGGGCCCAGCCGAACGTATTCTTCAGAGTTTTTCCTTTCGACATCTGGGAAAAGGCAATATGTAGTAAAAATGTCAATAATGTAAAAAAAATTTAAAAAGGCGTTCCAAATACATTGAATAACATACCAAAGACATAAAACATATTTCAACAAGACATGTTTTAAGACATTAAAGCAGTTATTGGTATCTTGAAAAAGAAATTTCAACACTTTGTGCGGCAATGTTAATATCATCTCTTGATGTAAACTTCGTGCGCGATCCGAAAGCCTGCTTGATTGAATAGCATTGATCCCAAGAATGTTTTTATATAAGTTATTTTTTTGTTTGTTAGTTGACATTAGTTTATCAGAAAACTCTTCAATTTCAAGGGAGTCAAGCGCCATAGATCCCTCTTTTTTTAAGAAACATAAGTATTCTGCCAAAATACATGTTTCTCATGTGTTCTTATGTTATACATGTTTCTCAGGCCTTACAATGCCTGAGACTGTCAAAGGCAATAGATTGTCTTTTTTTTAAAATACTAAATTGACTTCCATCTCAAGCTGAATTTTTGGCCAGTTTTATTTTTGACTTTGGATGTGTTTTTTCTTAGTATTAATACAATAAAAACTCTCATATATTAAATGTGTTATATAATACTTTAATTTAATGAATGAATTAATTTTAATTTTTCTTATAAGCACTAGTTTATGTTGGCTGTCCTTCGGTATCTGCTTGTATTATACATGTCTTACAATTCTAATGATAAACATTATATCAAACATCTCCAGCTTCTATGAAACTGTAAGAGATGAGACGTAAATCAATAAACAAATAAAACCATATTCTTAAATGAGATAAATAAAAAGCTAGTACCATTATGCTTTTTGGTTTGAAGTCGATGAAGTGTTCACACAGATCTCTGCTAATTATTTTCAAACCATACAAGTATGTTGTTGTTGTTGTATGTTAAACTGAGTAATTTTCTTCACGTACTTTTCCTTATTATGTGAAAAATCGCATCACTTTTGTAAACTTTCCTAAAATAGTCTTACTTCTATACTGTATATTTGTCATTATCAAGATTTAAAAAAATATTCAACAGTGCTGTCTTTACAGGCTTGGTGTTTCAAAAACTAAGGAAGTAAATATATTTGACTAGAATTTTACGTTAATGTAAATTAAAAAATTGCAATTGCCAATAGAATCTGAAATAAATTCCTTATTACATATTAAAATACCAGTACCTCCATAAACAGTATTCTTAAACCGTACCCAAACTTTAGTTTTATCGTGTCAGAAAGCACTTTTCTTCATGACGTTAAAATGAACAAGGATTTCTGATAGTGTTTAGATGATGTTTAAAGAATGTGAAGAACACAGATAATATGGCTTTCAATTGTAAACGAAGAGATATGATAGCTAGTTTGTGTATCGAAGTAAATATTGGGTTATCAGAATAGCAGAGACAGAACATAACATTTTGCTTGGGCGGCTAAGCAAATAGATATTACTCAGCAGAGCAGCCACTTTTGGTATAAAGAGAAATGAATGTTTACTTCCGGGAAAAATTATGTACGGCCTAAACTAATTTTTGTTTCATAATTTTGAATGTCATTGAAATAAACTGTACTCGTCTGGAACTTTATAAATGGAGTTGGTTAGGAGAATTGACATTTTTCAAGAAAAGCAACAGATGCAGTGAACCACACTGAAACGTTGTGAAAGAGCACACGTGCTTCTTGGAAGTGCAGAATAACATTACAAAATCCGCAGATTCCGACTAAAAAACTCTGCTCTCGCAGTATTTAAAATGAATGACACAAATCTGCTAGTCTTATTTTTAAGAAACAATAATTACCAACTTGCAAGGATAACAAAAAACTAAACAAAAGACGCACTAGTTTCGCCCGAATTTTGTACTGTTCTAGAGGTTGTAAAAACAATATTTAAGGCCCAGCGCGCTCCTTCGAAGACTAAGCAAGATAGATCAAATGTAAAATTATACTCATATATGAATTCTTCAAATCGATCTGCATCTGATAGATTAGTTATAATGCGCTAATGCTGCAGGTGATGGATTCTAATCCCAACCCTGTAGATGCTTAAGTTACTTTATTTCGAGAGAATATTTATTTATAATATGGACTTTTAATGGAATAAAGAAGAAAAAGGAAAATTGCTTTTTGTATTTATTTTTATTTTTTATGACAACTTTTGCTATGTGTCCAGAAGTCATTTTTCAGATCAAAAATTAATTTGCAGAACTTCAAAATTTTTTATTGCTTGAAATCGAAGATCGTCTGAACAAATATAGCTACCAAGATTTAATCTTTGATTCATTAACCAATCAGAATTCTATTTTCCCCCCTTTCTTTCTTTCTTCTTCTTTTTTTTTTTTTTTGGAGTAAATGTTGAAATATGTGCAATTCGTATTAGGACTAGTATACCTTTAAAAATGTTTAACATGCATTTCAAAAACCGTTTATTTTTTATATGTTAATTTAAATTTTAATTAATTTAAATTTTTTAACTATGATAAAGTGCCACTGCTAGAAGGGGGAAATGCCAGAAATTCGTTATCCGCACAAAACACACACACACACACACACACACACACACACACACACACACAAAAAATTCTCTCTTTGAGGTTTAAGTGAAGCACTGAGTGTTCAAAATTTGGGGCTTTGGATGCTATCGTCTTTCCACTCTTTGACGAAATCACATATACACTCTCATATTCTTCATTTTATAAAGCTGAAGACAATTTTTAGTCAGCATAAAAGGAAACTTCACGTCTCGAAGGCTATTTATAAAGACGATTTTTAAACAGAGAGATGTGACACTGAGATTTTTCGCGTTGTTTTATTATGAATAATTTCTCGACGAATGATGGAACATTCACCACGTATTTTGCTGGAATAGATCAAAGATCAGGTGATGTGACACGCCCAATGATGGATACACTAACAAATTAAAAATACCTATTTTTTATATTGTCTGTCAGACGCTCTGTTATTGGCTAAGCATAACGTGAACTCGTTCTTTAAAAATAGGATTTCTGCCAGTCAGTTTCTAAACTATCCGTCTCCAACAGATTTTAGTAGGTATTAATTTCAGTGTTAATTAATATGTTAATTTCTTCCTTTTCCTCTGCAAATAAGGGCGTAAATTATTCAATGTCTAGTATAGCTACTTTAATATTTTATAATTTCTTCCTCATGCGAATAACTATGTTATTTCTTTACATACTTTTTAGAAGCAGATAGGAAAACATAGCAAAGTCCTTGGAAATTTGTCAGATACGCCAATAAGATTAAACTTATCTACGTCGTATTTACATTAGTCCCAATTTGAAGGTCACTTTGAGCATATTTATCTTTATATGGCATTGCAAGGTTGTTTTAGAAAGTGCCCGACAGGCGCAACATGATCGGATCGATCTAATTAATTAACTCAGTGAACAACGTTAACATAATCCTCACAAGTGATGCATAAATTAATCGTCTTATAGAATAGAGGATTTTGTGAAATCTTATTTGAGGAGAAAATTGAAAATTTACGCATCTAGAGTTCTATTTTCTTCTGCGTTCATTGTCAGTATGTTTGTGCTTGTAAATGATTAGAAATAAAAGTTTATAACAATGAGCTAGAACCGTTATAACACGGTATTCCAACATTGCGTTACCACAGTTTATGACTGAATGTTTTTCAACCAGCGCAAAACGAAAGTGATAGAAACAATAATTATACTGGAAGAGAAACACGCCAATGTAAAATTTAAAATTAGGCAAAAACGGTCTTAGGCTCTGAATTAAACTCGCTCAGTTTCAAAGCGGTCAAACACAGGTCCCTCTTTCAGCTTAGGGTCTTTCACTAGATAAATACAAAATTGTTCCCGATGACCAATTAGTGCTGATAATTTTCTTTTAAAAAGTTCTTTTAAAAATGCTCAAAGATTTTGCGTGATACATTACAGCAGCAATAAAATTAAATTACTCAGTCCTGCTATAGAGAGGCAACCCTCCACTGAGATTCCTCCACTACCATGCTTTCCCTCCAGGTAATGAAGTTATTTCAATTTAATTCTTCATTTTTTATTCGCCAAACGATAAGCCGACCATTTAGATAAAAACGTGTCAACATTTCTCTTATTCACAAGATGACCTGATGTCAATAAGATAAAGATTTATTTATCGTTGATTTTGCAAGTAAAAGCCAATGTTATTTATTTATTTATTTTTTTTTTGGCATGCCATCCAGTTTACCTAACAGTTCTTCTGATTATTTTAGGAATGTATGAAATCTTTCATTAAATTCAGGAGAAAGTTTGGCAAAGAAAAAAAAAGGCTAGTCTCCTAGAACTCTAATAAAAATATCCCTGTGGATGATCGTTTCTTTTATCAATATAATTCGTTATTCTTTTTTTAATGCTTTATAACATTGAAAAGAGTAGAAAGAGCCAAATTCAAATTTTTAGCCATGTTCCTAACAAATTCATGATTTTTCAAATGCAAAATAACTATTATTCTTATTTCATTTGATATTTCTTTATTATATTAAGCCATGAAATCACAGAATACCCTTTAGTGAAATTTATTTGAAATAATAAATTTAATAACTTCAAGTTAGACGATATTTAAATTAGTGCCATAATTTCAAAACAAAAATACAAGGAAATGATTTTTACAGTTCCTGATTTCTTTGAAAAAAAAGGTGCAAAAGTCTCCCCCAGAGTTCTGTTTTAATTTCTAAATTATTATTTGAATAAATTTCATCTAGAGTTTTATAAGATATAGAGCAAAGATATTATTTAAAACTACTATTAAAATTTCCAATTTAACCCATACTATTATTTTTATAGCAAAGTCGAAAATATCTCTAAAATCAAATTCAGCAATATGCACGAAACAGTGAGGTCAATGCAATGAACTAGAGAACGTTATTAATTAAGAGCAGATAAGCAAATTTTTATTTTTATAGAATTTTAGTTAATAACACAATCTTTCGGTAAAAAGGATTTACCTTTATTACCTTTAAATAATCAACAACAATGTCTTAAGCCAAAATTATTTCTAATAGTATTTACATTCGAAATTTCTCTCACAGGTTATATGTACACAGTCCAGTCACATTAATGTGACCATCTGTCAAAAGCCAGAATAACCACCTTTCGCAGAGCGGACTGCTGCGAGACGTGCAGGAAGAGAGTCACATAGGTCCCTGAAGGTGTTCTCTGGGATGTTGAGCCATGCCGACTTTAATGCCGTGGCCAGCTGCGCTAGATTACGCGGTTGAGGATCCATGGCGCGAATAACTTGATCGAGATGGTCCCACAGATGCTCGATTGGGTTTAAGTCAGGTGAGTTTGCTGGCCAGGGGAGGACGGTAAACTCATCCTGGTGCTCTTCGAACCACGCACGTACACTGGCAGCTGTATGGCACCTCGCATTGTCCTGCTGGAAGATGCCATCATCCTGAGGAAAAACAATGCGCATGTAGGGGTGAACATGGTCCGCAAGGACAGATGCGTACTTGTATTGATCCATTGTGCCTTCCACAATGATCAGTGAACCTAGAGAATGCCAGGAAAACATTCCCCAGACCATAATGCTCCCGCCTCCAGCTTGGACCGTTCCGGCAATGGTTGCAGGGTGGTTCCTTTCAGAGGTTTCACGCCTTATACGCCAACGTCCATCTGTCCGATGGAGCATAAAACGCGATTCATCCGAAAACGCAACCTGTCGCCACTCAGTGGACGTCCAGCTGCTGTACTGGCGTGCAAATTCTAGCCTTCGCCGTCGATGAACAGCAGTCAGCATAGGTGCACGAACCAGGCGTCTGCTTCGGAGGCCCAGACGCAGCAATGTTCGCTGAATAGTACTTTGGGAGACACTTTTGGTAGCCCCTTGGTTCATTTTGGTGGTCAGTTGCTCAACGGTAGCCCGTCTATCTGCCCGAACGCATCTCCGCAACCATCGTTCGCCTCTGTCATCTATGGCCCGTGGTGCACCACATTTGCCACGTCGCTGATTTTGGACAGTCCCATTTTGCCATGCACGGTACACTTTTACCACGGCGGCACGCGAACAGTTCACAAACTCAGCCGTTTCGGAAATGCTTCCACCCTTGGCCCGAAAGCCAATGATCATGCCCTTTTGGAAGTCGGATAAATCGCTTCGTTTCTGCATTACGCCAACGATTGAAATGTTTTCCGAAGCCCTCACACACCCTTTATATACGCTCAACTGCACTGTGCTGCCACCTGCCTTCTGTGATTGGTTATTTAACTCTGACATGGAAAGTACGTGGTGGTCACATTAATGTGACTGGACTGTGTAGTTCCTTTTCCTCATCTAAGTTACTAATTATCCTTCTTCCTAAGGAAAACTAATAATTTAGGTTATTAAAAATGGTCAGAAGCTCCAGTAATAATGTTAAATTTTCCTTTCTCTTTTGTAGCAGTAAAAAATTTGAATAACAGTAGAAAATTTTTAGATTTGAATTTTTCTTTTAACTAAACGCTGAATTCACCTTGGATATTGTAATATTGATAAGCAGGTGAAGTAGCTTAGTTGTCTCAAACTGACAGACCGCGAATACTTTTCCCATAAATTAATAAGCTTTATTATGACAAGAATTTAAAGAAAACTTTTACAGTTTTAATCATTTGGAATCCAATTTTACATTATTTTCATTACTATTACAAATAAAAATTATAACGTCTCAAAGAAACAACTAGTAGAGCTAATAAACTTACACTGTGGTATAATCTTATTCAAATATTTTAAGATACAGATTTGATTAACTTCTTTACGTGCTTGTCAGAAGATAAATACTCCCACTTACGAATTTTTGCACTATAAATAATCCCTTTATATGTAAACGCACATATAAAGGGATTATTTATAGTGCAAAATGTTACACTGTTATATGTTATAAATGTTATTACTTATAGTTCACATTATTCATATGTGAACAGTTTTTTTCCTCAGTTAAAATTTAATAAGTCTGTACTTTTCTGTCAATGGACGCCAATCACCAGATGTACGCCAAAGCACTAAATGTGGTACCTGTTTATATCGCGGCATGAATAGCTGTGCGATGTTTAATGTGTACAATGTTAAAGCCATGCGTGATGTCGACTTTATGCAATTCTCTGATTTTTTTCAAGTGGAAACTGATTGTTGTGTACACGGGAGCAACTCTCTGGTGCATACTAAGCGAAAACATGACTTTAAAAAAGGAAATCATCGCTGTATACATGGCGAAGGGCAGTTTTCTGATATTTTCGCTTAAGAAATCATCAGATTGGCAAACTTTGGATTTCAGACAGAAAACAAATATAATCTAGATTTTTTTTTCCTTTGCGTCATTGTTATTACTGCTTATGTATGCGTTAATAAATACTTAGCATTTATAAAGTTTAAAATGTAGTTAAAAATATTTGTTTTCTTACACAAATTTTTCATTTTTTAAAAGAAAATAGATCCCCTCAAGTGCTTTCAGATCGTGCATTCGACCCGCATGCAATTTGAATTTGAGACTACAGCTGCAACTTATGAGATCGTTTAAATATTTCTGGAAATGCTCGCATTAACAAGAATAAAAGTTATAATATTTATGTTAATTAACTCATTATATTAGTAATTTATCTGTGCTATCACTTCTACGTTTCGTCATCATTACAATTAAATTTTACCAAGATGCAGATTCGCTAAGTGTATACAGGAACCGAGTTCTTGAGAATTAAGAGTGAGAGAGAGCACTTACAGCGAGACTGACCGTTCTGACATTAACCCTCTTCGGCTCTGAAAATTACTTTGTTAGTCGTTTGCAGCCGTGTTTGACCGTACAAATATATAAAATTAAGTCAACACTTGATAGGCATTTACTTTATGAATCTCCAGCGTTTAATTACTTTTTTTTAATTGAATATTTAAATTTCTTGTGCCCCACATACTATTACAAAAGGCTTACAGAAGTAAGTAAAAAAATATACTGTAGAGACATTAGGATTTTTGATACTGAGACATGAAAAATGAGCAATGCCTTCGCCATGGACCTCTCTAATACGCGTCGAGTGTGCTGACCACTACACCACAAAGGCATCCTAAGAAGGCGGGAAAAATATCTTATAAACAACAACACTACACAAACTAGCATAAACCAACAATTTCATAGATGACACCTAAGAGATAAATATACAGAAGAAAGACAATGCCATTTTATCTTGAACAAATACATGAAGAGGAGGAGGAAATGTAATGTTCACAGATCTTTAACTTAGAAATGAGTTCTTTTCGTCCTTCCGTAAGCTTTCAACAATAGAACAACAAATGTTTGACATTTTGAACCCCCCCCCCCCG